>JAPTYR010000025.1:41504508-41520082 GCA_029814505.1 Siphamia roseigaster | reverse complement strand
CCCCCCCCCCCCCCCCAAAAAAAAAAGGGGGGGTATTGTTTTTTGTTTGGTTTTTATGTTTGTCCACCTGTCTGTTTGCCTGCACCTTTGTGTAAAAACTACTGGACCAATTTCCATACATTTTCTGGAAAGATGCAAGGTCGTCCAGAATGGATCCCACTAAATTTTGGTGAATATAGGTCAAAGGTCAAGGTCACTAAAATGTGTTTTCCCAGTGATGACAAATGGGGCAAATCAGGAATTTTCTTTTCATTTCTGTATACTCAGTTTTGCATATAGTTTATTTTTAAACTCAGTGTCATGTTTTGAGAGGGCGATGTCCATTAAGATGTCCATTTAAACCAAACTTCCTTGGACATCGAAATTTAGTTTTTGCCCCTTGGCCAACTCTGGCCAGAGGGGTATTGTAATTCTTTTATTATTTGTCTGCCATCTGTGCCCATCCATTCTGGCCAAGGAGTATTAAATGTGCATAGCACGTTATACTTTTTTATACAGCAACAATAATTTTAACAATCAAAGATCTCATACCAGTAACTGAGTAGTTGTGTCAGACAAGACATAGGTACAGTTTGACAGGATCATTTTCTGCATATCAGTCTTCTGCTCTTCTTCCCCACATTTTCTGACAAATATGACAAAAATACTCAAACTTTCAAGACAAAAAATGACATATTAGTTCCCGTGTTCAAGGTGTATTTAATAAGATGCCTGTAGAGGAAAACGATAGTCTAAAAATTTAGACCTATTTTTGCTTTACTGTCTTTACAAGGCATTATCACTCAGTCCATTGGGGGATTAAATTCATATGCTCATTATTTTGAAGTTAATATCAAACAGTTTTTCATTTAAGTTCCAAAAAATTGCACAGTTCATTAAAGACATAGCTGTTGATGGTCTGACATTTTGAAGCCTCAGTTTTGGTATCTTTGTTGTCATTTTGAGGGGTGAGAATTTACCCTCATAATACAGATAAATATGATATTGAGTAGATTAGGTGACAGACCATATAATGGATGGACAGTTTTGTTAAATAACATGTTCATTTTTTTATTTCACACATTTAATTCACTGTTTAGAAAATTGCTTTAATTCATTCACAACTTTTACTGACTGCATCTTCAGCAACAGTCATTTATTCACAAAATTTATGAAGTGCTTCAAAGAAGACATTTGTTTTTTTAAGAGCATATGGATTCATGCACACCTCTCAAGCACTGCTTTTAAAACAGCCTGCAGAATAGAGCAGTGGCTTTAATCCTCTTGGAAGACAAACTCTACCTCATATGTTGAAGGAAGAACTGCTCTGTTCCAAATTTTTCTGGAGGAGTGTGAGCTCTGACCAGCATCTCTAACCACCTTAATGAACTTCTTTCAATGTGGAGGAGCATTGGTTGTAGTCTAAGCTCCTCATGAGGGAATTAACTTCAGTTTGGGTCTTGAACTGAAACCTGCATTACTTTTGTATTGTTTGACTCAGTCTGAAGTTCAATCATTAGTCTGACTCTTCAGATCATTGCCAGTAGATGTTGCACTGGTGTGAACTGGACCTTCTTCTCACATTGGCTGTAAATGGTTGGTGTCAAGAGTGATTTAATTTCCTGAGTCGCCTGACTTTGGGACTGTAACCACCTTGTTGGACTGGGTATTGGTGATGTTTTGGGGGATCCAGTCTATCTTCTGATGTCCAGTCCTTTTCAGTTGTCATTTCCTGAGTGACTGCCTGATCGTTGTCACAGAATTCACTCAATCATTGCTTTTCTACCATACCAGTATAGGTGTAGAACTCGGTCTGAATCACACAGTATCTTGTATTTAGTGTTTTTCTGTTGTTCTAACAGCTGATGACCCTCCAGCTGTTGTGTAACTTCTGCTGTTCAAGAACTCTTCTTTGAGATTTTGCTTCATAGTGCTTCCCTTTTTCATTTCTCAACAGCTTAAACTGTTCTATTAACAGTGTTTGATACCAACTTTTTTGCATAGATTCACCATGTCATCCTTCATTTTTTTTTTGTTGTTGTTCCTCTTTAACTCCAGGTTCTCGCTGAGCTTTTTGAGTCTGTCATCCTTCAAAGTTGAGCTTTCATTCAGCTCTTCCAGCTCATTAATAAGGGCTGCGTTTTGCTGTCATTAAACATACCAGAATATCCTGCCTGGCCCAGTTGTATGAAGCTAGGAAACTCTGTGTCAAAGGCATTACTTTAAAGTCCCAGTTGTGTTTGTTGTGTGCATGAGCTATTGAAATGAATTGGAAGCTCTGTTTATGGATTCTAAAGGCATGTGATTGTGTCATTATCAAAGGACTCGGCTTTGATTGGAAAAAAGAAAAAAAAAGTCCTCTGTTTGGAACTTTAAGAGTTTATGTTGCAGTTGATTGGAATATTAATGCAGGGGAGTAGTGAACTAAAATGCATTCACAGCTTTGAAAATGCCAAAAGAATTAAAGCTATGTCTCTGCAAAATGTTTCACTGAATAAAGTGTGAAACTCATTGTTGACACACATCTGTGTTACGGTCTCATCAGATTTTCTCCTTTAAACTAAAAGTAAAGTCAGCCAGTGAAATTGAGACTTCTATCTAATACTGTTGTCCTACTGTGCCTTGTTAATTTAGGTAGTGATTTTTGTGACATCTTTGACAATAGGCTATCTACTGTCTAATAAAGTCATCATCATCATCATCAGTTATCATCGTTATCAGATCATTTTGGAAAGCTCAGCATTCAACTTAAAGTTAAAAAGGGAAAAAATAGCATTAATACAACAAAATAACCCAAAAATGATGAAGTGAATAAAATGAACACAGTATCAACTGATGGATTACATTTTATTGATATAGCACTGCACTGTATGAATTCAACAAAAGTAATTTACAGAGGGAAGAAAATAAATCATTAATACTCTATTTGAATGTTTTGAAAGATCAGTCTCATGTCTTTGAAATAACTTAGGAAATAAGCAGAAATTCACTTTGACTAGTAATTCACTTATAAAAGTAATGAAACAGAAAACAAAGAATGTAATACAGTGCTGAGAACAGCTTGTAAGCAAACAGAAAGCAGAATAGAACAATAAAAGAAAGTTTGTCCTGCTTTCAGGTTGTGTAATAAATCGGTGTCTCAGCAGGAGGACACTTCCTCAAAAAGCTATTACTGACAGAGCCATCTGCAAGGAAGATGGAGACAAAAGGGGGCACTGAGAACTAAGAAACTGAGTAAACTGGGAAGAACAACAACTTGAGCATCTCCTGGAGATGTAATTTCCTCCCGGCAGTCACTTTGACCTAAATGATGCATTCATTGGGCTAACAGAGAGTGGTTAAAAAAAAAAAAAGGAGATGCAAGTAAATGAGAGAAGAAAAGGAAAACTATCTATCCTTGAGGCCTAAACCTGGAGTAACTTAAAACTCAGAGGAAATACTGATTGTCCTGTAAAAAGGATAGGATTGTGGTTAAATAAACCTTGAAAAGTTAAGTAGAGCAGAAGCCAGTTTAGAGATTCGACCTTTTAGAATGTTACCACTAATAAACAGTCGTCATATTAACGCTGACATATCAGTGAAATTGATGAAAACAAATAAGACCAAGACTAAGAAGACTGGCAGCAGCGTTTGTGTGCCACAGGGCTAGATTTCTGGTAAATGTGCTGAATTGCTTTATGGTACAAAGGGACGATTATTCATAACACAAAACAGGAAGTCAGCACAGTTCATGTTATTGAAGATTTATCCATGGAAAAAAAAGTGAGATGCAGCTGTATTCCTCTCTTTCAATTTGTTAACCCTGTCGGGTACATGCTACAAGATATTAATCAATTAAAATAAGCTCAGTTAATACAGCAATTGGGTTCTTCCTGGACAATTTTTTCCCTCACATTTATCTTAATATATGTACTTCTATATTTCCACTCAACACATTAACCAGGTATTATTTACAAGACCTTCAACACTCAGACAGATGAGTGTTATGCTATGCACGGGGTTCCCTCTTGTCAGACCCATGTGTGTTGTTGTGTTAGCATTGTGATTTAACAGGTTGCATTAACTCAAAAGTGGAGTGCTACTATTCCTTCCGATCATTGTTTACAATATAAGTTAGTTTTTTCCGTATTCTGAGACTATCTCTGGACTTGGCCTCAGGTTCCATATATACACGTGACTCTGTAAGATACCTCCTGAAGGTACATACACAGACCAACAAATATACAATATGAGTGTATAACCAAAGGATTCACACTGTTCTCTTTCAGCTTAAACTCAGACTGATGACTGTTGACTTAAAAAAAAAAAAAAAAATCACCTCTGCATCTGTACCTGATCAGTTTTACCGGTTTGTTTATAGCGCCACTGAACAATGGCCTATTTTTTTTCCTCCTCATGTCTTCCTGTCCCATTGCCTTGTAGAAATTTAAGATCCGTATTGAAGATCCTCCCAGACGAAAGCACATGGTGTTCCTGGGTGGAGCCGTGCTGGCTGACATCATGAAGGACAAGGACAACTTCTGGCTGACCCGAGAGGAATACCAGGAGAAAGGAGTCCGTGTGCTGGAAAAACTCGGAGTCACCGTCAGATAAAGCTCTGGACGGACAAACCTCACTCTCACAACACATGCACATACATGCACACATACCAGACATGCACACTTTTCCCCCCTTGCCCCCATCGCAGAGTATATATCTATTTATCCCTCGTCTTCGGCTCACATTATTCCCCAGACATCGGTGGGAATCGAGCCGTCACCTCCCTGTTCCTCTCCTCTATCGCCACTTTTCCTCTGCCTCTCTACTCTCCCGGTTTGCGATTGGCTCACGCTTCCCTTGCAAGCCCAGAGAACCACTCTCCATCTTTGCAGATCACATTCGAGCCTCTTTCTTTAATAGGTATAGAAGGGCTGATGTTGCCCTGCTGATGTAATTTGGAGTCAGATTTTCATCTGTGTTGTTGTGGTGATGGTTTAAAAACCGAGGCAGTAAATTGACCTTACGCTGGATGTTCACTCTGCATGTTTACCTGCCACATCGACAACCTGAAATCTGTTGATTGTGTATGGGAAGAAACTTGGCAGATAAACAGTGGAATAGACCAGCCACTGCAGTTTGAGAAAGTTTAGTTTCCTTCTTTAAATAAAACTCTGGAGTGGATAAATTAATACAGAGTTCTAAGGAATTTGTGTCACAATCAGGGTCCATTAATAAACAGCCACGGGCCGCTTTCAGCATCTGTTCCAGGTGAGCTGATCACATTTTTATGTCGATTTTTATAAATGATATCATGACTATTCTTCTGGGAGAGGGATTTCTTTCTTTTTGCTTTTTCTTTTTGTTGGATGTATGAGTTTATATCTTTAAATCTTTTTTATTTTTTCTCATGACTTTTCCTTTTTTTTTTTGCCGTGCACTACTACCATTGTAAATGGAGTACATTGTGGTAACAGAAGTTCCTCCATTTTTTTTTTTTTTTTTTTAATGAAGAATTAATGGTTGATTTATAAAGGGACAAATCCATAAAGTAAAGCCCCTGAGCTTGACATCATCTATGACGGTACATTGGGGTTTAGGGGTGGTGAGTCAGGATGGGATGGGATGGGGGGGGGGGGGTGTTGCTATTTGTTCCTCATCAAAGGACTCTGCCTCTGCTTCCTTTGCGAGTGTAAATCTTAAGCTGAGTGAACGGGCGTGAGCAGAGTGTGGCGACGCTATAGTTCCTCGCCCGTCGTATTCCTTCAGATCTACCAGAGCACGGAGGCAGACGCAGTTAAAATGATGAGATCCATTTGAGTTGGGGCATAAAGCCCTGCAAAAACTGGTTAACAGTATTTTACTAATGTCGAAATACTGTTTGAGATTTAATTCAGCTCTCCAGGTCTTTCACTCCAAACGGTTGGCATAAAGCAGACTGGAGGCACTTCTATTTTGAGTATGACAAATGTGTATATTTTTTTCCTCTTTCCATTGAACGTCTATCCAGTGCCAAGTGCAGTTAATGTTAACTGGATCTCTTGTGTTGAAATGTCTTTCTTTTTGTCATTTTTATTTTTATTTTCCTGTGTTGTTCATAGCATAACTGCCTAACGCTGATTTAAATAAAGAAAAGTGATTTATAAGGATGTCTTTGTGACAAGTTCTTCTCACTCCCATTAGTATCTATTTTACAAAGCAGGATAACAGTTATTAGTGACTTTGGCAGTAAAAAGATTTGGTCATTTTTGATGGATTTATAGTCATGTTTAGTTTAGTTTTTTTTTTTTAAATAAAAACTTAAACGGTAACCAAAAGCATTACCTGATTGAAAGTGTTAAACTATTGAACCATGAATCCTACCAATATATGTAATTAATTCAGGTAAAATGCAGTTACTCAGCTTTTCATATGACCCATTTATACACTCAGAGGCTTCGTAGTGATCATGGAAACTGCAATTTTCAATAACATTAATTCACCAATTAAACCCATGTATTTTGATAAATGTCTGGTTATAGACACTTATTTTAAATTCAGTTAACTACATTCTGCTCCAAAGACCATGTTTTCTTCAGTTTTATGTTTTGATGCAGTAACCTTTGAATTTACTGAGTTTTCATGAACCTCTAGTATGAGCAGTAAATGAACTCTTTAACCCCTGATGTGTCAGCACTGACCTGTTCTGAATGAGTGGTTTTAGTTTAAATATTCAGAGAAATTCAGCCTTTTTTTTTTTTTTTTGCTGTGTATTGATGGAACTAATGTATGGAGATAAACAGGTGTCAAAAAGAAACTGATTTAGAAAAAGACTGAACTAAAACTACTGGAGCCAAATGACTCGTTATTTCTTTAAAAATGTCTTTACTTAATTTCAGTTAAGTTTCTATTGCACATTTTTTCATGCCATTTGTTTTGTAAATATGTATTAATTTTTGTGATTTTTGTTCCTTATTTTGTTTAATTTTCTACATTTTGTTTAATTTTTCTTCCGTTTTGTTGCATTTGTGTCTTACTTTGTTCGTGTTATTTTGTTTTATTCATTTTCTTGCTGATTTCTATTCATCACTTTGGTTGTTTTTCTGCGTCTGGTTGCTTATTTTATTCTTTTTGACTGGAACTGCTAAAGTCTCAGGAGTTAAAATGGGTTAAATGTAGGAAAATACCTGATATACACTAAAAATGCACAGGGTAATAGTTGAATAAATTACCCAGGAAAGAATTAAATGTAGAGAAAATTTCATTTGGAGCACACCACAAACATACTTCTCGGTCTTCAATGGTTAAAGGTGGTCAACATTTGGGACTCGGGAGTACTAGATGTTTATCTCTAGTTTAGTCAATGGACTCATACATAGACTTCAATGGACTGATACACATATGACAATAGAGAACAGAGGTCTAAAGGTTGCAGAGAATGGCCTATAGAGGGAAGGATTCTGCACTAAAACCCAGAAGGAGGAAGAGGAAATGGAACAGTGGCAGAGGACTGGCGCCACCAGAGGAAGAGGCTCTCTTTCCATGCCTGAAATAAAGATCTCACCCAGACTCTTCCGGCCTTGTTCCATTTTAATCCCTCGACTCTTGCCACTTCCCTCTTAACCCTGAACTGTTACCTCTGAAGCACAGTTGGAAGTTTCCTCCATCAGTCACCTTTCATCAGAGGGTGGGATATACTGGGACGCTGATTGACTTGTGATCTTCTGGTGCTGCAGTAGAGATGTTGTCCTTATCCTCTGCTCCATCCAGAGTTCAGATTATACTGTAACTCATTCCCTGCTGAATGTACGACACAGATAAAACACTGCTTACTGTGGTCGTTCACGTTTGACTTTTAACTCTTTAACCCCTGATGTGTCCGCGCTGACACATTCTGATTGGATGGTTTAGTTTTAAATGTTCAGAAAAGTTCAAGTGTTTTCCTTCATTTAAATTTTTTTTTTTTTTTTATGTCTTTACTGAGTTTTGTTCATGGAACAGGTGTCAAAAAGCAAAAGATTTAGAAAAAGGCAAAACTAAGACGACTGGTACAAAATTACAATAGGAGTTATTTCTTTCTTTTTTTTTTCCATTTTTTAAAAACTTTTTTTTAGTTTTTTTTGGGGTAGATTTTTCATTGTTATTTAATATTTTGTAAATATTTATTCGTTTTTGTTGCTTATTTTGTTTATTTTTCTACCTTTTGTTTTTAATTGTATAACTTTTTTCTTTAAATTTCATCTGTTTATGTTTTACTTTGTTCATGTGACTTATTATTTTCTTGCTTGATTATTCATTTGTGTTCGTTTTCTTGATCGCTTTGGCTGTTTTTGTTAATTTTGTTGCTTATTTTATTCTTTTTCTTTTTTTTTACTGGGGAACTGTTAATGTGTCAGGAGTTAAAGGGTTAATGCTTATATCTCAAGCAGACGCTGGTCTTTTACTCCAGATGTTCTTAGCTTTGACCCCGCTGAAAATATACATACTGATATTCTTGTCATTAACATATACTTTCCTATTTTTGATTTATTTGACAGAAATGAACTAGGAGTACATTTCCTGGGGTACTACTACTTGCAGAGTACTAGGTATTTACAGAAGTGGGGACAGTATGTGCACTGTATAAGAGGATAACTAAAGGTGGTCGTGTCCTCCTTTAGGGGGTCTAAGAGTTTTTGTCTGAGGAATATAAACTCAAAGGCTATAATCAATTCATTGTGCTTCAGTTTTTTTCAATGAGATTTGTTGATATAAGGAAATTAATATGTCTAAGTTTGTATAAAGTAGCATTTTTCCTGTCAAGTGTGTTTACGCTTTTTTAATATTATGGGAGATAAATTTTCCAGGAGATATAAAATGATGGTTAAACCAGTTAAACCATGTTCCACAGGGTGGGAGTAGAGAGATGTTTCGCAGCCATCTGAAATGGTTTATCTCATGAGCAGGGTATGAACTGAGGCTGCCCTAAACAAAGTGTACTTAAATAATTATCTGGCCCTGTGTACGTCCTCCTCCTGCAACATCTTCCCATTGTGGGTTTATCAGCCAATTCAGATCTAACACCGAAACACCCCAGGACACAATGTTATTAAAGCTTAATAGGAACAGATGTATTAAAAAAAAAAAAAAAGTTGTGAGGAAGAAAACATGAAAACCCTATCTATCTTTGTGAGACCACAGCAGTGGTGCAGGACAAACCACACGGTTCTGTAAACTGCACAGGGAAGTGAGCGAGATCTCACCCCAACAATAACAGCTGAGCACAGGGGTGGACGCCGGTTCCCACACTGGAGGCAGGTGACCACTGCTAAGTGTGTGTTGTTGCCCCCCCCCCACACACACACACACACACACATTCCACCACCAAACACACACTGTCTGCACTTCTGGACATGACACACACCATCCTACACTTCATTAGAATTAAAATATAAACAAGGATGTGTCTTTTTTACTTTAACTAATTTGTGATTTTATATTAGAAACAATACAAATAAGCAGGTATTCTTTAAAAAAATATTATTATAAGTAAAAAGGCTCAAATAACAAACAAAACAAATTCAACTGAATTTTTAAGCCATTCATAAGTATTTACAAATTTAAAAAAAAAACAAATAAAAAAAAAAACACAAAAAAACCCCCCACAAAGCTTCAGAATTTGACATGTGACTCAATGCCCTGTCACTCTTTTTGACCTTATAAGCCACACCTCCAGCTGCGTATTCCACAAACCACAAGACGTCTGAGGTCTGAAACCCGGCGTACAAATTAGCGCTGACATCCACTGCCCGACACACACCACCGTTTCGCCGTTTTCCACCTTTTTCCCGGAAACGTCTTCACGATCAGTGTCGGTGTAAACTGCGTGTCCGTCATCTATGGTTTACCAGCTCTACACCGTTATGCAACAGTGCACGTCTTCAGATGCATTATTTGAGTCAGTTGAGATTTAATTAAGATCACAGCCTCTTAAATCCCTTTCAAATGAAACTGTAGTCAAAAGACAATGGGTGACACATCCTCGTGCAGATTGTTTCTATTCTCTGCACACCAGCAACGCAAAGCTAATCCTTGTTTCCATGACGGCAGACAAGAGGGCCACAAATTGTGTTGATTCTTGGCACTTTTAATGTTGTTGTGTTAAGTCACGTGAATAAACTATACTGGCAATTAATAAAATCATAAATCCACCATTATATATAATAAATATATCTATTAAAAAAATGTTAAGACCAAGTTTATAAGTTTCCACATAATTTACCTGTATTTTCTAAGTGCAGCATGCAGTTCCATCACATCCTTTTTTCCGTTATAAATCTATAAATTGTGACGGTGATAAGTAGCAAGAAGACCTTATGCCATAAAACACTCAGCACCATGTAATCTTATCATTATCCTACCATCTGAACTCTTTGGAACACATGGCATCTCAAGTGTAGAGTTAATCTTCCTATCTGAAACAGAGACGTGCAGTAATGACCCTTAAAAAAAAATGAATGAAAGCTTTTTTCAAGTAAAAACATGTTTTAGTTGGAAAAGCCGGGAAAGAACAGCAGAGAGCAGCTGCTGGATAACTATATCACTGCTCAACTATTCCCCCGTCTCACTCTGGTCTGTCCTGCTTCCAGTACAAAGCAGAGACCATTCCTGTAAAGGATATCCCAGTGAGCAGTGGGGCTCCGGCGGCTACCCCCCGTGCCCCCCTCTCCGGGTACACAGCTAATATCTGGTTGCCTATGTCATGGTTTAGAAATGACAGGTGCTGGCAGCCCCTCGCCTTGACAGGCCACTGCACAAATAACGCCCCTGCCTGAAAGGGCTAATGCACTACTAATGAACAATAAATCAACTTTGATTACAAACTGTCAACCCAATCAGCTCGCACTCCAGCTCTCCCAAACTGCGAGTCTCGGCACAGCTGCACGGCATTACGGTGCACGCTGCCCTGTTTAGGCTTCGCTCTCCTCCTTCTCAATCTTCAGATATTCTTCTCTAGTATTTCTCTCTGTTTGTTCGCTCTTTCAGTCACCTACTTTTTTTCTGCTCTGATGCAAGGTGATGAAACAACGCACACCAGATTTTAGTTGAACGTTAAGTGCAGGCAGGCAAAAACAAAATAAAAAATAAAATAAAAAATGTGTGCACACACACAAGAAAAGTAAAATACCTGTCCTCTCAGTGTGGTGTGAGTAAATTAGATAAAATGACTAGTAAAAAATTTAGGTCACTTGAAAAGGAAAGTCAATAGTTGTCTTGTGTAAAACCTCAAATCTGTCATACAGACTCAAACCTGACAAAAGTATATAGTAATTATAATAATAATTTAAGAAAAAAAAACAACTTTCTCTACTCCATGAACTCTGAAATCCCTTTGTTGCAAGTACAGACATACACACAGACTTGTACAAACATTCACACACTAATTTTTCAGGAAGATGTGAGCGATGACATTTGGAGTGACAGCGTGTCTCCAACGTGGTTTTGTGGTGACGGTGTCAAATATAGAGCTGTGCCAGGCTCTGTCTTAATTCACTGTGACACGATAAGGAGAGTGAGGATTATTCCAGGCCATAGCCTCAGAGCAGGCAAAGTCTGACCAGCACTCATTAACAAACCATCACAAAAACACACTGCACGGCAATACGGTCTGACCAGAAATAAAAATGTTTCCACAAAATTTAAATAATTCTTTTAAATGGCCTGAATATTCTAAAACACTTCAGCTGATATATATTTTTTAAAAGAATAAAGTGAGAGATGTAAAAGACAAGGCACACCTGACTATTTTTCCCACAACTTTGTACAATACAAACAACATACATTAAGAAGTTCCTGCTGAACTGGTTAGCCCACTATCAGCAATGTAAACAAAACTAAACAGTTTTTTAAAAGCAAAAAAAGTAGTCAGATACGCACTATAAACAATCATTCCATATGTTTACTATTAAATAAGGAAAGTGAAATAAACTGTTGCTTAAAGTGCAAGTATATTCCCAAGTTTCTGAAGCTGACCAGTTCACATCTGACAAATACACACACAAACAGAAGCAGCTCGTCTATCCACCACACACACACACACACACACACACACACATACACACACACACATACACAGGTACTATAATACAGTATTCCTGCTGCATATGACAACAGCTGTGCTACTGCTGACACTGTCACTGTCTCCACGGTAAAGGTAGAGCTCAGACCACTGCTCCTTCATACAAACAGCATGACAAAAATTAACCAATTACAATGACAGAACATCAACAATAGACAGATAATAAGCCTCCTTTTCTCTTCCTCCCTGGTCAAATTAAATTGTCAAGTTTTTTCATACAAGAAAGCTGGCAAAATCACAGAAATCAATCATATTGACAAACCTGACAAACTCCATTTAGCTGGCAGGGTAAACAGAGTGCCGGGCCACGCGGCGTGGAGTGAAGCAGAGCGGAGAGCTGAGCGGCGAGGAGAGGAGAGAGAGAGAGAGAGAGAGAGAGGGAGAGAGAGTGAGTGAGGGAGAGAGAGAGGGAGAGGGAGGGAGAGGAGGCAGACGTAGAAGCGAGCGGACGGCGGAGGAGGCTGAGTCGAAGCGCTGCTGTGCTGTGGAGTCTCCAACCTTCCTCGGGATACAGACAGATTGCACGCGCAAGGTTGCTCCCTGGCTGACAAGATACAAAACTATCCAATCAACCACGCCCTTCTCCACCAATCACAGGCAGCCCTCTAAACATAATCAATTCAAATGGGGCCACACAATGGGAAGCTACAGGCGAGGCTGCAGGTGAAACTGTCGCTTTGTGTGGGGGGCCCCTTTAAAAACACACACACACACACGCACACACACACACACACACACACACACACACACACACACACACACACACACAGTTGACGGCTGTTAACCCTTTGACCCCTGCCGGGACTCCGGCCCTGCTATTGAAACAATGGGAGCCTAAAGAAAAGAGGCCCTTTAATTAAACAACAGATAAGTAAACACAGCTATCCAGCGGAAAGAAAGAAAACTGGCCTTGCTATCAGCTCCTTTATTGTTCTGCTAAATGGAATTGTTTACAGTGGCAGAACAAAGACACAACTCATTTCACATGCTGAAAACAACAAATGCACAAACAATCCAAGGTCTTTGTAGCTATTTGGAATTTATTCTTCCTTCTGAGTTTTTGAAGCACGGACAAAAGAGGCTGTATTTTATTGTCAAGTCTAATAATGTATTTATGAGAACAGCTTGTTTTACCTTCAGTTAGAGCAAATATAAAAAATAAACATGTGACGAGTTGCAACATTCAGAGATAAGTTGGAGAGTATTGGTCATGGAATCAAACACAGCAGCAACTTTTTTTTTTCTCTTTTCCCCCCAGTTTTAAACACTTATCCTACAATTTGGTCTCAGACAAGCTAAAACCACTTACATTAATAGCTAACATTACAGCAGCTACCAGGCAATCCATCCAACTCCATCCCAATGAGAGCAATTAGCTGTCATGATATCATCACACTCTTTAACACCCATGTGCACTCAGTAAGGAGCAAAGACATGGAGGAAAACAGGACCCTGCCACCTACTGGAGATCCTACTGAACTCACAAGGAAACATTAAAGTCTGCCTGCTGTCAATGCACATATGCATTATTTCATCCCAGGGCACGGATCTGGCTTGTACAAGTATTTACGTTTACCACAACCTTAAAATAAGTTGATTCCACAGTGTATTGAAGATAGAAATAAAGAGACAGAGATGCAAATCAGACCTACTTTTGGTCAAAACAATAAAAAATCATATGCAACACACTTAACAAAGAATTAGAGCAAAGGCATAAGGCAAGATTAACACCTCACTTTGTTAATTATCATGACAATAAACACAAAGCTGAAGTACAGAGCTCTAAAACACAGCTCATATCAACAGCTATAAACCCTTGGCCAAGGATGAAGGAATGTTCATGGGATGGATTCCAGTCCGCAAACACACTGGTAAAATAAACAGAGCGGCTGCATAACAAGCCACTGCTCTCATCTGCTAATAACTAACAATGAGCTTTACTAAGCCAGTCTGACCTATATAAATTATTGACTGGGGCACCTCAAGTGTCAAAAGTGACAATGCCAATACATATCATAGTGAATAATTAAGTAGAAGAAAAGGCGCTTTTATTTGCTATCTTGACACTCTCTGAAGACATCTTGAAAAAAAAAAAAAAAAAGACTGTGACATCCCGACAGCGGCGGCGTGCACACACACAAACAGCGGTGTGCACAAAGTGGTTTGGGCTATGGCCACACTCTTTTCCCCCGGCACTCTCCCTGGGGTGGCATGTCGGCGTATTCTCAATAAAACACCTTCTTAGCAGTAATAGGCCACTGTTCTCATTTCAACGCTCCCAAAGGCCTCATGATAAATTTAGCAGACACACAGTTCAAGCTTCTCCTCTCACACACTGTCTTTCTAATCCATTGCCTCTGTGCCTGCGCCATGTAAAATAATTACACATATGTGTCGATGTGATACACACACTATATAGATTTTTTTTTTTTTTTTTTTTTCAGTGCGCAGAGAAACATCAATATCCCTGAGCCTTGAACCGGCGTCCCCTGTGATAGTTTACAGAGAGAACTGAGCGATTGTGTTCATGACAGAGTGGATGACATTATAAAATACTCCCATTTCCTGCTTGAGTTAGAGTGAAAGTATGAGTTAATGTCTGGTCTGGCCTGCGCTCTGCTCTGCTCCGGCTAAAGATAACGACTCGGCTCCAATTACAAAGCCTTCCCAAAACACTAACACAGTGAATAAGCTGCACCGGCATGCCAACCAATGTCTTAGCCCGCTACTACAGAAAGAAAAAGAAAGAGGCTAAGAGGAAGTGGAGGAAAATACAAAACTATGCTCATTCCTTTTCTTGAAAGGCACTGGTGACCTGGACCATTGTCATGAGAAAACAAACAGAGTCTGTTTCCCTGAGTGGGTAAAGTAAATCACTGTTTACCGATGCAGGGAGTCAGCAGGGCAGGTGTGGGACCTATATTAATAACAGCTGCTCTATATAGTATTGCCAAGGAAACAAAAATACTTTTTTTAGATCAACAACAGTACTAGAATGTGTGACATTATTTATACGGTACTTCAATAGTGTTGCCTTTTAAAGTTAAACAGACACAAAGCTTTTAATTAGATAAATAAATCATACAACATGTCGATTATGCTTTACAGCTCAAGGACGACTTAAAGCGTGTTTATTTGACCCCAGCGGATATCACATGGTGGAGCATTGAGTTAGTGCTATAGGAAAAAAATAAAAGCTTCATAAAAACCTTTTGAAAATGTAAGGACTTGGTTCTTTTTACTTGGAAGTTGGTGGAAATACAAACAAACACGGTAAGACAAGCTTCACTTCCATCTAGTCGTGATTAAAATCACATTTAACCCTTTATAAGACACTCACAGAAATACCATGAAATTGAATATTTTAACCTTAATGTGTTACTGCACCGAAAAAGACGTCACTACTTTCGTGAATTTTTGAAATATTTTATGTTGTCATGTAAAAAAAAAAAAAAATCGAGGTTAATTAATTTACTGTATTTTTCCCCTTACCTGTAAGTGCCAAAAAAAAAAAAAAAATCG
>JAPTYR010000025.1:41353601-41367078 GCA_029814505.1 Siphamia roseigaster | reverse complement strand
CTGGGCCGCGTCCTCTCTCTCTCACTGTGTGAGAGGATGAGAGGACCCGACCCTGTGCAGGCTCGGTCCCTAATAATCTATTTCCTATTATTCATGGCCAAATGTGTCTCTGCTACATCACTGATTGACATACTGTAGATCTGCCACCATCTGGGCTTTTCGACAAGAATGAATAAACACATCAAACTCATCTTAGCAGAAGGGCGGAGAATATCAACTGAGAGATTTAACTCATGTCAGGATTATTGAAAGTTCATCTTATGAGTCAAACTTCCTGTTTACATTAACTTTAAGTTTTCAGTTAATGCAAAATTGTTCATAAAAATGCACAATAGCTCTATGTCTGTGTTTCTCTGCCACTAATTAAGTTTAACTAACTTAGGTTTTGACATTTATATCAGATAATACACAATGTCAAATTGTTTTATCGTAGCAAGCCAAGTCAGTGTCAAAGTTCTTTAGAAAAAAAACTTAAAAATAAAAACCAGTCATGTAACATTTTAAACAAAAAAAAAATCCACTTCAGTAGTTCAATTTGCAGCGGCAATGAACCTGCTGCCCATTACTTTCATGCCGTAAAATCAGAAAACTAACTTTAGCACAACCTTGATCACAGCCACTTCAATTCATTTGTAGCTATGGTGGTAACTACAACAGGCACACATGTAGACATAAGCATGCATGTAAAACTGGGCGGTGAACATGACCTCAGATCATGCCTTTTGCTTTTCTACTTTAATTCATGTACGATCATGGGAGTAGTAGTTTTCACTAGCGTTTACCATGAAAATGTGATACGATTTGTGAGGAAATCCTGTTTACAGAGGCAGTAAAATATTAAATATTTATGTTATGCAAGTAACGGGACGACAGACGACCAAAATAATATCTCATAAACTTAAAGAAAAAAATGGATTTCACATAATTTGACATAATATAATCATTAGTCAACAAAATAGCATTGCATTAACTGATAAATGACATCACATGGCATCATCATGACTGCAATATAAATACATTGAGAGTACAGATGCAAATACTTACTTCATGTGTAATGTGCATTCATGTTTTACAGTTAAATCATTATTTCCATTAAAAACACCATATTTACATCAAATGCATAAATATATTTTATGATAAACACTCTTAAATGTGTACAACAGCCTTAGATTTAACCATTATGAATCGTACAGTCAGTGACACATTGCCTATTAAGGTAAAGTTCAGAGGTTCAGTGAAGCCTCCATGTCTGCCCAGAACTGCAGCTATCGACCAGAAAAGAACCAAAGAGATGTAAACTATATCTCACCAAGGTCAACAGGGACTATAAAACAAACACCGGGTTTAAGGTGAAGTCTTCCCTGCGTGAAGGTTAGCCATGTTTTGTGTTTACACTACGCTGCAGGCTTTGAAATTGTTTTGCAGTGTGGAGTCTGCCCGGGGTCATTGTTTGTTTTTGACGTGTTTATACACCACACAAGGAGTAATGACTTCTAGGATAGTCAGGGGATGCAGACATGATCCGGCACACTATGTGCAATTTTCTTTACTCTCCAGTTCACAGTTGGTCTGCGACGGTCAACAGTAAGATGATTCATATTGAATAAAGACCCCATCACTGTCCAGCATCGACTGAAGGGAGATAAATACGCACTTCCATCAGGAAATGCAGAAATCAGTTACCATGCAAAAACACTCTTAGTGATTACCATATAATGCCCCTTCTTTGGAAAGGCATTCTACAGCAAGGGTGACAAATGTAAGGCCCGAGGGCCAAGAGCGGCCCATCAGAGGGTCCAATTTGGTCCTTGGGATGAATTTGTGAAATTTAAAAATTAGACTTAACATATTAACAATAACAAGGAGCCATTAGCTACAGCTTAATAGGAAGGAAAAGTGAATGGGACCAGTACTGTCGCTCATGTTGGCATCTGTCCAGCTAATGTTGTTATGTCTACGCATGTGCTGACGTCAGCATACAGTGCCAGAAAAAATTATTAGACCAACCCTTTTTTTCTTCAGTTTCTTGTTCATTTTAATGTCTGGTGGAACTAAAAGTACATTTGTTTAGACAAACATAATGATAATAACAAAAATAGCTCATAGTAGTTTAATTTCAGAGCTGATATCTCTCCATTTTCCATGTTTTCTTGATAACAACCAAAATCATTTCAGTTCTTACATCAATATCTATGTCATTGTACTGACAAAAACAGTGATTTTATTCATTCCATGTTTTCTTTTTCATCTATTTTTGTCACATGATACACACAGGAGTTAGGTCTTAATTCCATAATTTTTTATTTATTTTTTTTTTGATGACTTTAAATGGTCGAATTTTTTTCACGACTGTATCTATTGCCTCTAAATATGAGCCAAGTTTGCAGGGTATTTAATAGGGGTGTGCAAAATAATCGCCATGACAATGTATCGCGATTCTAATTTTCACACTATACTGCATCGATTCTTGACGCCAAATATCAATTATTAATTTTTTAAAAAATGAATGAATAAAATTGCTTGAATGGTTGGCGAACATCAGCCAAAAACAAGTAGGATACAACTTCCAGTCCTGTAGGTGTCACCGTGGAGTTGTTTGTTATAATGGCAACTCCCTCCAAAATGGGATATATTAGACGTTTGAATGTTTTCAATTCACTGGTTTAAAGGAACACTGAGGCCAAGTAACAACACTGATCATCCTTTATTTGATTAGTTTTCTTTTATTATTCTTAGTTTTATAAATCCTGTGCATTTGTTTGTCATTCGAGTGTCCACTTGTTAAGTACGGAAACAGTAATATTTGTTTTAATGGCAACTACCTTCAAAGTTGTTTCAAGAAATTTAATTATGTATTGAGTTGCTCTGACTTATGTATCAATTGAAGACACTATCCTGATCGTACACTGCCACTTGTAATTATGCTCTTTTTTTTTTTTTACATTTTCGCTGAAATATGTTGAATATATCGCAATGCGTCGCAATAATTCAGGTATCGTGATGCATCGTGGCATGTGAACAGTGATTCGAATTGAATCGTGACTTCTTTACCAATACCCACCCCTCGTATTTAAACAAAAATTCAGTTTTTATTAATTTGGCCCATTATAAATAAATGGGAAGAAAAATATAATTTAAAAATTCAAAAAAAAAAAAAAAATCAATTTGACCTACTTTTCTCAAAATGTAATCACATCTAGTCTGGGCAATCTATAAACCCAAATTCAATAGTTTTGAGTCTCAAATAAATCTTTCCTCCACTTCGGGTGGCAGGGTAACAACCTATAAATGATGACGACGATTACATTTCCCTTTTGTTTTAGTGTAAAAAAAGTACAACTACATGATGAAATTTTTTGCATTTACAAACTATTCTTTCATAAAAAAAGGCAAACAATCTAAAACGGTGAACAAGTCGAAATTTCTTTTAAAAAACCATAAACAACTAACAATATTCTGCCCGTTTCTAAATGTGTGTATTCGTAGATCCACTGTGATCTGTAAGCTGTAATGCACATGTGTACACGATGAGGCATAATATTGCTCAAGTTGCACTTTTAATTTTTGCAAGAAAATGAAGGAAACAATTTGGAGTTGAATTGTTATATTAGAAAATTATACATTTCAGGTTACTCACATTTTCAGAATAATAACATTTTCATAATTTAACTTTTTCCACACAAAAAGAGAATAAATTGGATTAGCGTCTATAAATTATTGTGTTATTTTACTGGTCAGTCTACTTTAGATCATATGTGGTTGAATGTGGAACCTGAACTTAAAAGTGCTCTAAGAGGTTTCCTAAGGTTAAAAAAATGACCGTTTCAACCCTCAGCTGACACACTGAGTGCTGTTGTGTTACTGTGCGCTGGTGTGCAGTAGAAGTCGTACTTACTCTGATCTCAGGCTCTGCAGGATGTCACCACTGGAATCTCCTGACTGGACAGACGAGCAGCAAACACAAGCAGAGCGGGGCAATAAAGAGAAACAGTGGAAATTATTTAAAACACAACAGTGACTAATAAAAAGTAAATATACACACTTTTCCACAACGACCTCATTAAACGGTAACGCCACAGTTGCTTCATGCTACTTGCTGGTTGTCGTGTGTGTTTGTGTGCACACTCCAGGACGACACAAAACAGGTCACTTTCAGATTGTTATTCATTAAAGCAGAATTAAACCGTTTTCCCAGTGTCCCCGCTTTAAATATGTGTGGATACATATTTAGCATCTCAAATGAGAACTCCCATGATTAAACAAATAATGAAACATTCTAAAAACTGTAACTGAATCCAAATTAATTTGAGCACTGCTCTAATTGCATTTAAACAGTGCTCCTCCCTAACCTTAGATCAAGCACTTTTTAATTACTGGCTTCTGAAGACTGAATCCCACTGGTGGTGTTACAAAAATAAAAATAGTTAAGGTTTACAGCACACAGAAAATGTTTTACTTTTTTTTCATTTTATTTAAAGTCTGTGTGAAGTAAAACATATAATATGTTAATAACCACTCAGCTGACTGTAAATCATTTTTAAAAAGGCTGAGCGTAGAAAGTTAGTGTTCAATATTATGATAAAATATGCAGTGGTCTTGTATACATGTATGAATTAAAAACGATTAAAAGCTTTTTTTTTCTCATATTTCTGCAAGTTGTTTTCATGTTTATTCAAGTTAGAAATAGGTAATACTGACTAACATAGCATAACTGCTCTCACTAATACAGGTCTGTTTCTAAAAAGCTACCTGCAGGTTTGATGAAGCAAAATTTCAGACTTTTTAGGACATTTCTTAAGATCTCTTTGGTCAAATTTCAGACCTTCCAATTATATAAATAACTCATAGTTATTGCGTTCAGTCTTAACCATGTTTCAATCCGTTAACGTGGCATTTCTATTTGCATCCTTAATTTGCTGTGTCTGTGGGATTTTTAAGACCTTCAAGTGTTAGATTTAAGGATTAATTATTAATTTTTAGGGCAATCACATTAAAGGCTTTTTATGACTTTTGAAGGATCTGTGGTCACCCTATGTAAGGTTATAGAATTGGGGGGTCAAGGGTTACCGTATGATGTCAGTGCCATTCAAACTGATATTTTTCCACCTCCATTTTCAATAATAACACACCAGGTTGTTTTCAAAAAAAATTTCATCCACCTGAACCTGCATTAATGCGTCGTAAAGCAATATCATGGGGGTAGAGTTAAGGTAAACAAAAGTCGCACAGGTGAGGTTGATGCATTTTTTGTGTCACATACTGTAACGTTCAGGACCTAAAACACACACACAAGCACAAAAACTGCGGTTTGGACGGAGTTTTCAGAAATTATCATATTCAGTGACTTTTCATGTTAATGACAGACAAAAAAATGCATTTTACAGGTATCCAATAACATGTATGTATGGAGTAATGCTGCCTTCACATGCTATCAGGAAGGTGATCCTTTCCATTAGTGAATTTGAAATGGAAGAGTGTGTTGTAATCCACTGCTTTTCTTGTCATGGCAAAATGAATGTTGGTGACCTGCTACATTCTGGATGTCTTCATTCATCTGCTACAGCATTTTCCTTTGCAAATTGTGCATACTATAAATGTAAAACTTGTTAATGTTAATAAAATCTTTTACCATTCTTGATGAATTCCCTGTCCATGCTGAAAAGGTCAAAGGTTATTTCATCTCAACAGCTCAAGTATCAACTTTTTTTTTCCAGTTCTGTGGTGGGAAAAAATAACATAAGGGGAGTGTTCATGTGCAATTTTCGAGTCTGTAACAAGTATTTACCAAAATTCCCATAGCACATGAAGGCAGCATAAGTCTACAACTCAGCACATGATGTTTCACAGGCCTTTCCCATTTTCAGCAGCTGTTTTCTGAAGCTTTGGAATTAAATCCCTGTGTTTACTGATATGGATTAAAAAATAAATGTGTGACTTCAGAGAAACCCTAAAAAAACAGCTCATTCATGGTGTTAAACTGCACTTCTCAAATCACCACTTTTCATCAGTCAACCATGTGAGACAGACGGGCTCTGTCATCTAGCCCCCTGCCCCGCTGCCCCTTTGCCTCAACTCCTTCCCTCCGTTTGCAAACACAGAGGGAAGAGACAGCAAAATGTGTTTCCTGAAAGAGAGGAGAGGTGGAAAAAGCCCATCCTGCCCCTAGAATCACCGCCGCTCCATCAGAGCCGTCGCCACTGGCCTTTCTGCAGAGGCAGCAAAAGTTCCCCGAGAGGGGAGCATTTGCCAACTCAAACAGGGCTGGTTGTGCTCTCTGTGGGCTGCCTGCCGCCCATGTGGGCCGGCGCTGGGCTTCCTGAGGGCTCGCTGCAGCTGGAGCTCTTTGAATAAAGGTAACAGCAATGTCACAGCTACTGTAAACTTGCGAGGCTGCTCCTGTCAGCAGGACGTTCCCAATCAAAGCAGAAACAACCCCACCTAAAACACAACGCATTGTTTTTTTTTCCACCACCCCGAGTCCAAACTTCCCACGAATCACAAAGAGAGCACACAGGCGAGAGGGCAACTGCTGTTCACTGATCATGCCAAACAAAATGCCAGGAGGCCGGGAGTGACATTCAGCGCTAGGGTTTAAAATACGAGCAATTTGAGAATGATTAGAGCCTTATTTTATTGTTGAGTGCCTGACACAGGAGAGGAAACCAGAACAATCAAGCTGACTGCCTTTTTTCTGCTGAATTTAGAAACACTAATTAGTTTTGCTCTCATAAAGCCAACCTGAAAACGACCAATTAGAAAGTGAAAATGAGACGTGCAGAGGAAACAAGAGCTTGTCATTTCCACTGTTTTAGTCCCATATGCGCAGCTTTACTGTGATGACTTTCACACACACACACACACACACACACACACACACCCATAATGAGTGGCATGTCGCCGGCTAACTCGATGCCATGTACAGTACACGCTCTGACCAGTTAATGGCATTTCACATCAAATAGCCTCTTCCTGACCAGATCTATATAGCCACATCAAACCCAGGCTGAGCAGCTTGGCCATGCAGATGTCTGAAGCACCAGTCTGAGGAGAGGAAACAGCCCACCAGACCAGCCACAGCACCAGCTGCTTTTAGCCATAAACCTACCAGGGCCAAACTGTTCCCCCTCACAGGTGCCTTTTATATGAATTTCCTCTTTCAAGCACTGGATCATTCCTCTGCATGGATGATTGTTTTAAACTAACACCAGGGGATGCTAACTTTAAGTAACATACACTTCATACTTAACTCTACCTTTAATTCCAGTTGGGGTCGAATCATGTTTGGCTGCTCATTAAAAATTTATGTCAAACTTGGAAATTATCTGCAGGAATTTCACTGCTATTCCCAAAGCAAACAGTGGCAAGTGTTTCATCACTGTCGGCCTGAAGACGGATGGGCTGTCAGTGCCTTCCTCTGTCTAGGATCCAGCTCCTGGGCTGGGAAGTGGCTAAAAAAGGCCAAGCCTATGCTTTCCAGGCCTGCGCCTTTTACTGGGAGTAATTCTCAGATGCCAGGTCGCTGCCAACGTCCTTGCAGCCAATGGCAGAGAGGCCAGTAAGTTCACATTAACTGCAGAGTGTAACTGCACTGAACATCTGCTCATGAATGAGAGCGCTGCCCACTAACTCAGCGAGTTGAGGCCCACTGATGAAAAATTCAACGTTCTCCTCGCTGGCACGCTTGTTTTGCACTATTCTCCTGAGCCCCCAGAATTATATTAAGAGAATTTCAGCACGGCCTGGTGTATCTGAGCGAACAGCTGGCGCTGAAAAGGGATCTGCCACTCGGTGAGAGCTCAGGGACTTCACACGGGATCTGCCTTCTCCTACACCATTTGTCCTTGAAGAAAAAATATCAGTGTTAAGCACCCAGGTAATAATAAGAAAGCAGAGGCTACATTTAGCTGATTACACCACCCATGTGTGAGAACGCGGTCAGAGCATAACCAATGAAGACATGAATCGATATGGAGTGGAAAGAAAAGACAGAGGGGCAATTGTGACAATAAGTAGCTTCCTCTGGAGACCCATTCACTGTACCTCGCCTTTGTTTAGCTTGTTTAGCTCATTAGATTGTTAACTAGGAGGAATTTGCTCCCAACCCCACAATATGGGATGTGTCTAATCAGGAACAGAAGCTCTGTTCAGGGGAGACGACATGAAAGACTTTGAAAAGTATGAGGGAAATCACTCAATGATGTCCTTCATTTACTGTAATTATGTGGCTCATAGATTTATCACAATGGACGTCAACAGCACAAATAACTGACTGACAACAATGTTGGATCAGAAAAGTCTAAATCCATTGTATACATTCACATGAACTGACAGTGTTTCCTCTAAAGGTGATGAAATAGTTTCTGTTAAAATCTGAAGTTTAAGGAAGTGATGACTCCTCGCTAAAACTAAGAATAACAGATTACCAAACTCGGTAATTTCACTTCTGTCTTTCTGTAAACTACAGTTAACAGATTTCTTTATGTCAGCACACAACACAACAAAAAGCCCAGTATCAATATGAAACTTGTACCGCCCTGTTGGTTAAAACTGAATCTCTGTTTCAGAGCTGTCACCAAAAGACTAGTTTCACTCAAAAAAATATTTTTGTCTGATTTTTTTTCCTCACATCTGCAGTCGTGTGTGGAAGTGAGGAGGAAGGAGATTAGCTTTATTGCCCTGTACACAATGCAACGTCTAATGTGGAATTGGTATCACCCTAAAAGGATCAGTGAATATAATATTGCCATTGAAATCCAAGAGGATGTCTGGAGAGAAGCTCATTTAGCTGGTGACAAATGACAGCACTTTGTCTTCCTGACAAGATCCCTCCTTCATCAAATGTCCAACTTCACATGGAAATAGGAAATCACACATTATCACACTGACAAACAATTACAACCATGTCATTAGCGGCAACCCTGGGCCTGAAACCATTAAGAAAACACAATGCTGCGCACCACGCTAGCCATCAGAAAAACACAGGATGTAGATGAGAAGACATGTGATAAATCAATCACAACACAAACAATCTGATGCTCAGGATTTGGAACGGATTTTACACATTTGGACTGAGCGCCAAATTCATTCGCAACTAAATAAATCACAAAAATAATCTAAAATAATCACAAGTTCCTCGTGTCTGAATAAAGATTTATGTCCACACTGATGACAGAACAGTCCTCGGCTTATATTAAAAGTCAACATTTTAAAGCGGTTTCTCTCTAAGTGACTTAATCAGATTCTCAGCATTAGTATCTTTTTTAATACATCTCCCGGTGTCAGTTGGCAAATGAAAAAGCTAGCCTCGGTAAATATGACTGCTTACTTTTAACACAAACATTGTTGACACCTAATGTAATTTCAGCGGGACATCCAACTGAAAGCGCACCGGGGTAATATAATGCTCTTAATGAGAATTCCTTCCAGCTTGAGACCTTGGCGAGATAGCCATAATGCATGGCTTCTCTTTTTAATAAAATAATTGTTACAGTTATTAAAGATGAATCTCATCACAGACAAGATGACAAAATAATTCATTACCAAAACCAAGGCTTTAAATAGCTGCAAATTATAAATCCCAAACCCCCACCCCAACCGCCCCTTCAAAATGCACTTTCAGATAAATGGGCTCCCTGTTTCATATAAATATTAGATATATGCTGCCCTTGAAACCAAAGAAACATTGCAATTGTTCATTAGGAAGCAGTCACTCAACGCAGCAGACAGTATATATTAAGTCAAAAATAAGAAGCTAATTTCTAAAACCACAATTAATTTCATCCTCTTTGACAGCATTACAATCCCTGTTGGTGCAAATAAATACTTATTTTCCAATTAAAATCGCAATATGAGGCATTTCCAAATTCAAACTTCTCCAGATTACATGGACAATGGTATATTTTATGTTGACTTGAATATTTTTTTATAAACTTTTCAACATAAAGGTTTAATTTCATCGCCTCTCAATGGCATCATCTGCACTTTACTTATGTTCAGGATTAAATATTTATGTGAACAGTAACACAAACGTTACCATTTAACATTACCTGTAGCTGTTTCATTAGATTGAAATGAAACTAATAATAGGCCGATACATCGGGCCGATATTTACATTTTTTCTTGTAGCCACATCGGCCTGTTTTAAAAATAAGTCAACAGTTTGGCTGATGCATACAATGGTAAAGAGTCATCAACATGTTACTATGGCAACCTTTACTCATGTTACCACATTTTCATGTCAATAAAACAGAAAATTTTCAATATTTTATTCCAAAATATATTTTCAGCATGGTACCTAAAACATTGTGTCCTACCTGATATCAATTAATGATAGACCGATATATCAACCAGCCGATATATCTGGCTGATATTTAAGTTCTTTTCTTGTATCGGTATTAGCTTGTTGCATTGGCCGATATGCTGTTTTTTTTCCCTGCCATGATTGACTTCATGGCGCAATCATGTTCTTGCAGATTCTGCTGTCCACACTGGGAAAAATGTTAACTGAGAGAAGATTTTCTGACATTTTTTATCATTTAACAGGAAAATAAAAAATCAATACCAGCTCCAAATATCAATTTAGAAATATCAAAGGCCTATGTCGATCATCAGCTAAGGCTGATGTAAAAAAAAAAAATAATAAAAAATAAATAAATAAATAAATAAATAAATAAATAAATAAATAAATAAATTGGTATCAGCCCCAAAAAAATCCATTTCAGTCCATCACTGTCACATGAACACACTGAAACTAAAAGTTGGGTATTGGGAATTGAATGCTACATTGTCAATAAACATGATATCTAATAATATGATCCATTACTACAGATTTTATTATTGTTTTGATCGACAGACAGTACATCTGTGTTTAATCCAAACTTTTTTTTTTACACTTTTTCGTATTTTCTTATAGAATATTAAAACAGTAGTTGCCAAATTTTTCCATTAAAGAGCCCAAAAATGTGCATCATTGTGTCGTTTCAGTCCTCTTTTGTTTTTTGTCATTTTATTCTTGCATCTTTCTTTGATTCTAGTTTTGTTAATTGTTTGATATCATCTCTGTAAACAATATTTTCATGTTATCTGCATCTTGTTTGTTGTTCTGCCCCTTTGTCATTGTCATCTTTTGCAGAATTTTTCTATCGTTTTCTATTTTACATCAATTTTGTATAAATCTTTTTGGCATTTACATCTTTTTTGTACTTTTCATTGTTTTTGCTTTGTCGTTTGTTGTGTTCATTCCATCTTTCATTATTTTTTTTCCTTTTTCTTGCATCTTTTACATTATGTCTGTACTATGTACAGTAATAAAGATTTGCACATTTTTTCAGTACACTTATACACTAACACTTACATTGCACATTGTTTTTTGTACGTTTTCTTATTTTATTTTTTTATTTAATCTATTTGCACATTGCACTTGTACCTTATTGTATTTTATTTGTATTTTTTGTTATCTTATACTATTCTATACCAGTCTTTCCCTTTGCTGACCTCGCTGCTGTAACAATGAAAATGTAGAATAAAGGTTTTCTTATTCTTATGTCATTGTCACTAGTGTGTGTGGGGTTTTTTTTTATGGAAACAACACAATTTTTTCACATCACAGTACTTATAACCACACATTTTTGTCCCTTTTGGGCTTTTTTAAGTTATTTATAATAGCAACAGTTTGGAGCAAAAAAAAAAAAAAAATGCACAAAACATGATCTGAACTGAACTGTATTATAAACTAAACAGTGGTCGAAGTGAAAAACAAAGTCAAAGTAATGAACACCCATTAATAATGTATCAAGTTATCAAGTGGCAGCAACCTTATTTATCAATAATATACATTTTTTAATAGTATTTTGTTACATATTATATTGTTATACGAGTTAAAATAGTCTGAAATTGCACATCACAAGTTATACTAAACCCCCTACCACACACAACAGTGACCCAACTAATTATTCCATCAAATTTTTTTAAGCTCATGTTTTTGCACTTAAAACATTCCAGCAGGTCTTTTTTTTTTAAACCGTCAACGAATGCCCATGTGAAGCAGTGTAACACATGTGTACAAACTTTCACCATCCTCCCCCATTCCTTCCCGTTCACATCTCTCATCTGACTTTATTTATGTATTCAAAAGAGATCATTTACAGTGATGGCATGGAAACTTCCCAGCATGCCTTTTAACCTGTCGTTTTTCACTCTCTCCGCAGCAGGATGTCCAGAGGAAATGCTTTATTAAGATCCTGCCGACATGAAGAGCTGCTGTGACTTACTGGTGCATTACTGTCTAAAAGGCAAAGTTATTTAGACCAATAAAAGGCTAATATATTGTTGGAGTGGAATTACACAGAAGTTATCTCTGCCTTAATAACATCACCGCAACCCCTGATGTTGTTTAGATCAATAAAGCCCATTAAAGTACAGACCTCAAGCTCAGATAAGGCTGCAATGCCACAGCAAAAATACTGCTCACTGGCATGTAACAGAGCAGAGGTCTGTCTCCAGCAAACAAAAAGTGGCCGAAATGAAAGGAGCGCTTAAAACTTTACACCAAGCCCCTTTAAATCTAACAGAGTTCATTGTCTGCCTTATAAACCTACCTCCAACCCGCAGATAGAGCAGATAAACAAGTGGAGAGATGCGAATGGCTGTCAGATACGGGTCAAAGAGGCGCAAAAGAGTGGGAGTGAAGGGAAGAGTGTTGATGTCCTGGCAAAGGTGAATGCTGATTTTAACACTTTAACCCTTAACTGCCTAAACTTGTGATATTTTGTAGTATTAAAATTAATCAGTTTTGATATAATAATAACAATAACTAGAAAAGCACTCGAAGAGCACAGACCTCCGCCAAAACATAAGGGAACCCCAATTTTTTGAAAAATCGTGATAAAATCCGCATTCTGGATCTTGGTAATGTGATAGGGAACCACCCCCTTAATAAGTGATTTTAATTTCATAAAGATCGGTCAGTAATTATTCAAAATATTGAGGAACAAAATTTTACACTCCATTTACCACAACGTTAACAAAAATTTCAAAGTGATCCAGAATCCAGGATCTCTTCCGGATCTTCACTAAAATCTAACTGATTGGTCCTTGTATCATTCCCAAGCTATCCTGAAAATTTCATCACAATCCGTCCAACTTTTTGAGTTATTTTGTACACAAACAGACAAACAAACAAACAAACAAGCAAACAGATAAACGCCGACAAAAACATAACCTCCTTGGCGGAAGTAATAAGTAATAAACTGCATTTATAGTGCACTTTTCATGCAGCGGAATTTCAAAGTGCTACACAGAAATAAATTAAAAAATATAAATGAACCAAAAATAAATAAGATAAAATACTATATCAAGAATAAAAGACCAAGCTAGGGTATGTTTTGGTCCATGATAGAATGATTTCATGTTTGAGATGTTTTCCATTTGTAATTTTTCCCTTTTTTTTATATTTTCAAAATTTGAATATTTGCATATA
>JAPTYR010000025.1:40730899-40748407 GCA_029814505.1 Siphamia roseigaster | reverse complement strand
AGAACAGTCTTTCCAAGTCTATATGTGCAGATCAAAACCCGGCACAGAACCAAAGTAACAAACTCACGACTCCATTCAGGTGGAAAACTCAAGTCTTAAATGTCAGTGTTCTCTGCACAATGTCACATATATGTCAATAAAAGTTACAGTATGCAAGCCAACTTTAAAGTAGGTCACAGTTGGCTGCTTTGGTGCAACTATAATTTTCAGGAACCCTATCACACTAGCAGGGCCTGTTGGTCAGGAAGCAAACTGGAGCTGTGCAGAATCAGCTGAACCTCTGCAGGGCTGCAGAGATCAAAGACCTAAACAGAGCGAAGGACGAGGACAAACGGGGACCGAGGCTGACCTTGGAGCAGTCGTCGCCCCGGTCAGCGCTCACACGGAGGCGCAGGATGACTCTGTGGATCAGCTGACCATGGACCCCTCTGACCCTAGAGTCCTGCTCTGTCTGCTGCCGGCAGACAGTGATGAATAGAAGGATTATGCCTCATTTCTACTGTAAAAAATGACATATGTGACATATAGAGCTTTGGAAAGATGCATTTGGTTTGAATATTCAAACGTATCTCAAAACCCAAAGAAAAAAAATGTCATTGAACATTTACCAGGTGAAGATAAAAAGTACTAACAAAGAAATAAAAAAACAAAACAACCTACATTCATCTATGAAAACACATTACTAATTATTTACAATTCTTTGAATAATCCTGATTTTCAGTCACAGTTTATGGCTGGATTGTTGAGCTATTCTGGTTCTGTTCATTGATGGATCTGTGTGGATGTGGAATGTGCTTGTGTGGAATGTTCTGTCCTTTGCCGCTACCCATGCCTGTAAACTGAATTACCCCTCGGGGATAAATAAAGTAATCTGAATCTCAATCTGAATCTCTACTAGTCTTACACATCCCTGTTGAGTGCTTTATACTACTCTTGGCTGGGATTTTAATAGTTCACAAAGTTTAGTAGAGACAAAAAATATGACTTTATTCCTGAAAAGGGGAAAAAAAAAAGTAAAGATAAAAGAACTATGGTGAACAGCGCATCACAAATGAGAAACAAAAGTTAAAGTCTGTGCAGAAAAACAAAACAAAACACAGCCTGACTCTTTTTTTTGTATTATTAGTAAGCCATGATTTAGTAAACCAAGCACAGTGAAACACTAAACCTGCTTTGCTTGATGCCTGGTGACCATCCATCTTCCTCTTCCAGGGCTGTCAGTGGGGTCCAGGCCTGGAAATTTGGAGCTGTCTCTTAATTTTTTCCAGAGCTGTTTGTGATCTGTTACTACAACTCCAAAAATATAAGCTTTTAAAACAGACAAAAGAGGTTTTTATTATGCGAATTACTGAGCGCTACTGTCCTCGCCATAAACTATCCTATAAGGCTGTAGTAAAATACAGTCATTTACTTGCTGTTCCACCGGACAAATGGGAACAAAGTTTTTCTTGCACAACTTTACCCTTAAGCAAAAGCAAACGTCTCCCAGACTGTGGGTATTAACCTTGAGTCTCTGCGTCTTCCCAGCCAGTCTCGGCCTTATCAGCAGAAGCAGACGGCTGGCGTCGGACAGGGCCGACTGCTGTACCTGGAAATAAACACCACCTTAACTGCACCCATCGCCATAGAGACACCCTGGGGGGAGACCGTGAAATACCTGACAATAGGGAGGCAGCCCGCCAGTGGGTGCCATCAGCGCTTTTTACGAGGGACTAATGTACTCCCTTCCCTGTCAGGTCTGTCCATTATTACCACCATTCGCGTAGTCCTTTCACGTAGACTCATCAGATGACTCATGGAGCTATGGAACAGGAAAAGGAGACGAAGAGGTGTTGTTAATGTATTCTGTCACCTCTTCACTTCACCACTGGTTGAAAAGCCTGAACCTTGTCAGAAGAGGAGAAGAAGAGTGCAAATGATCACAGCTCCTTCTGTCCCCGCATGATTTGACAGTGAAGAGACACCTCGGTTTTTTTTTTCCAGCTTTCCACCAGAAACCTCAAATTACACCTTTCAGAGAAGTCATAAATCAGACCTTGCTGGTTAAATGCTTTTGTGTCAAGACATAAAACATAAGCATGACGAGGGGAAAGTGAGTCAGCCAGTAAAACCTAGGGAGTGAAAGTAAGTGCGGTGGCGAAACATCCAACTCCGCATTCGCAACAACCTCTGGTGACACACTCCTTTCACTGGGACTGATCATTTTTGACAACTTGCTCTGGAGACGCTCAAATGGCACTGAAGTTGTAGCTGCAAAAGTCGGCCACCAGGGGTCAGTCCAAACCCTCCGCTGCTGCAGATACAAAACCCAAGGCCAGCTGGACGGGAGTCAAGAATGAGCTTCACAGAACTGAGCCTTGGTCCAGATACAAAACCCAGTCTGTGAGATGCATGCAGCTCCAGCCGCTCGAACTGTGCTCTTTAACAGACAACAGCTCCAGTAACATATAAAATGCATATTTCAGGGAACTTGTAAAATCCTTTATAGAACTGCCACAGCTGGCACTGCAACTTGTAAATCCCTTCTCATTTGTGAAAATATCTGCCAAAATATTTCTTTGTCTTGGGATTATTTCTGAAGTACAACTCTAGGGCTTCTTTGGAGAACAATGGAATAAAAATCAAACACTGTCAAGCTACATTAGGACTAATAAGTATGAAATCTGATTGTTTTGCTCGTGCAACAGGCCACACCTGAGCAGAAAGCAAGAAATCCAGAGAATAAAACGAAGAGCACAAAGCTTTAAGTCCCTCTGCGAGCGATGATGACAAATGAACCTTTAATTACAAGCATCCAGAATAACTGCGTGGGAGGTGGAAAACTAGGAAAATACATCGAGGAAAAAATAGTTTAAAGCCCTTCTGCTGGTCCCATTGGGCTTTGCAGGAACAGGAATGGTGTAAGGCTCATGGCTGCCTTAGTCCATCACAGTCGCACTCGTAGTTTTTCCAGCAGACAGACAGGAAGCACCTGGGTACAACGGCTGAAGAATGGTGGGGGCCTGTTGCTCCAACAAACACATCATCAGCCTGAATAGTAGGATCCCGTGCAAGCTATGTAGCTCTAAACAGCACACCATGGCTGCCTGTGTGTAAACAAACATCCCTCCTCTGTACACGGCAGCAGCGCAAGGGAGTATGGTCTTTCATTCTGCCTCAACCCTGCGGCACAGAGAACACTGAAGAAAACAGCATGTGGTCGATCTGTTGGCTCTGAGACCTGCCTCTTTACACTAAAACCTTCAACGAATTAAATGGTTTTCCCACAGCTGGGCTTAACATTCAAACTGCAGAGCACTGCCACTGGAAAGAGGAGTTGACTGATGGAGCTCTGTGGGCTTTCGGGCGGAGTAGAAATGGTTGGGTGGGAACCTGGGTCGAGTCGGGCCCGGCAGGCACGGGGTCGGTTGTGTTTCGGTAACTGTGCGGCCGATCCCGCTGGTTCTCCACAGGGGACCAGGAGGCTGGCCACGGCGGCCAGTGGCCAGCGTCCCAGCGTAAACAGCTCATTGTGGTGGTGAGGCTGCTGTAATTACTGCTGGTTGTGAATACAGAGTTTTGAGAAAGGCAGGAGAATTGGAGGAGGAGGGAAATGGGGGCAGAAGGGCAGGAGGAAGGGGTCGGAGACGGGGGCATGGCTCCGTCTCTCACATCGATCTTTATCTATCGCAGATTCCCAGGGAAAGAAAAAGAGTTCTACGGTGGAGAACAGGCCTGGGGCAGGGAGTGCAGTTCGCACCAGCACTGCACTCACAAGTCAAACACTCCCTCTGACAATGAGTGTTCCAGTGGCCCTTGGCAAATTTACATTAAAGCTACTGAGAACCAGAGTGCTGAAATGAAGTTAGCGGAAAAATCATTTTCCTGTTACAATGTACATCAAAAAAGGGGGAAAAAAAAGATGTCTGAAAATCATATCCAAGTCTCCTGAATTCAATAAACGTCTGTGACCTGATGTGCCTTAACTAAAGTTCCATGTAGGCTAATGGTTGATGCATCTCGGAGTATTCCCAGAGCTTAACACAGGAAAAGAAAATATCCCCTAAAGGGAACAGAAACATAACTTTTTAAAGAGCATTACTGTCAGCGAGGCCCAGAAAGTATGCTGACTTTTGCACTTTTGTAGCTGTTGTTGATGTTTTTCTGCTCATCTTTCTTTTCCTATAACAAAAGGTCCCCTGACAAACCCTACAATGGAAGCCAATTAGCACCTGCTTTCTGCAGTGCGCAAACCTTGATTTGACAAGAAAAACAAGTGTTATTCAAACAACAACTTCACTGTTTGTTGAAGAAATATCAATGTCTACAGCTGCCGATTACAGGTTGCTTTTTTAACAACTTACAACTTCTGTGAGATTCCCACCAAGGACCTTCTGTCAAAGACTTTGTCAGTATCTGTGGCGCCATCCATTGTGAGCCAAAGTACAATTTCTCTGCTCTATTTTAATCTGCATTAGAGCAACACATAATTTACTTTTCAAACCAATTCAACTGTCAATTCTTGATTGTTCGCGCCCACAACATGTCAGAAACAACCAACCAGTGTTTCCAGGGTTCAAATGTTCATGTTGCTTCTTTTGATTCAAATTAAGATGTTTTACAAAAAAAGGAATGAGCATCTACTTGCCATCTGATTGATGATCATTTTGATTAACTGCTGTTAAAGTTATATCAGTCAGTTTTAAGTCCATTAAACAACCCATTACTGCTCAAGTTTGCACATGCCATCTGAGCGCCGTGACTTCAGTTCTGGCGAATAACTATCGGCATATGTCAGACTTTTATGACATTTTATCATCTGAACAATGAAGAAAATTGTTGGAAATACAACTGACAAAAAAGTAAATGGGGCTACAGCTGTGGCCCCAGCATGCATCTGGGTGTAAAGAGTCAAAAAGTGCAAAAAACCCCCCCCCAAAAAACAACCAAACAGCGTGGATTAGACATGTTGTCACCAGTGGAAAAAAGCCCACCACATTATCGTTATTTCAGATGGAAAACAGGAACAAAACGCTCCACTTCTTCTACTCTGTTTAATGCAGTCTATTGTGGCACTTTCTGGCGACACTTTGCTTCAAACCAGTTGATGGAAATGCACATAATTCATGCTTTCTTTTCTTTCATCCTTTTCTGTGAGGGTGCTGCAGTGCAGTATGAATCCATTTGACATTTTATGGATTTGGACTGAACTTTCATGGCTTATAACAGTCTTTAAGCTCCTCGGGGTCTTGAAGAAATGTTTGACAAAATATCTGTTTATTCATTGTTAATAATGTAGCGATAATGCAATAAAACAAGTGTTCGGGATATTTCAACTAGTTCATTCGTGTAAAACTTGCAATCTGCTGCATACTTACATGTACAAGGTAGAATTAGATACTCTTTGGTCAAATTTATTAAAAATATCAGAATTACAAAAACACTGGAACTCTTTTACAGTAAACTGACTTTCTTCTGTGATGTTCATCAATATTCCACATACCAGTAAGGGAACAGACATTTCCTGTTGCCTGTCTGTAGGACCAATCACATACAAGGAAGTGTGCAAAACAGAGCCATGGTGGCATGGAATACACTGCCACGGTTTTTAATTTCAGAAATTAAAGCAGTTAGTTTGGCTAAAAGGTTAAGAATTTTCATATTTACCCAAGAATAATTAAAAAATGAGTTATTACACATCTTATAGCAATGCCATCTAGACGGTTTGTTTTTCTTTTATTTATGTTCTTTGCTATTGTATTGTTAGCGTAATTGTTTTTCATTGTGTGCTTGTTGTATAAAGTTGTTTTTTAATGTCACAGTGCTGAGTTGAGTGCGTGTACATCCTCTTTGTGGAGCGAGTTGTGGGAAATTGTGGTGTTTTGTTTTTTATGTTGTTGATGATCCCAGGAAGAGTAGCTGCAGTGGTGTACAGTAGCTAATGGGGGATCATAAATAAATAAATAAATAAATAAATAAATAAATAAATAAATAGCACTTCTTGGACCCAACAATACTAGTTCCTATTTTTTTTTTATTGCCCTTTATGATTGAAATGTCACCTCCAGGGAGTTGGCAAATAAATTGAGTTTTTGTCAGCGTATAGCAGAGATGCATGCACAAGTCAGAGGATGTAAATACCCCATGTAACAACCCAAACGCCCTTCTTGGCTTTCCTTATAATCTTGCCCTGATTAACAAATTAACAACTTTCCCGAGTCTATCCCAGCTTCAGGTAGCGAAGCAGGACTACACAAACTGAATGCCGCGGATTAAGGCTCCCTTATGCCCAGATTACACAGAGTTTACCCCCTGGCAGAATGAAAAAAATGTGGCGTTTGGTTTGTCATTGAGGGGAAAGCCATCAGGTGTACCCTTGCAGATTAGCACAAAGCTCTCGGTAATGAAAGAAAGGATGTCCACCACTCCCTGCGCGGTCTTTGAAGTCCGATCAGACAGGGGAATAAAAGGCATTCCCTCCGAAAAAGCAGCCCCCGGAGGGTCAAGATCCACACACAGCCTCCCAGAGGTCAGCGCTGATAAGGACGATGTGGATAAGACCCATCCGGTCTAGAGTTATCTCTCCTTTCACTTTCCCTTATGTCTGTCAGGCCTATGCAGTCTTCCTGGCCTCGCACTCACTAACTGAATTAAACTTCTTATATGGCAGCAAAGGCCTTGACAACAGCCAAAAGGTGACAAGGAAAGTCTTGTTTTTAACTTTGGTTTCTGTTGATTGAATTTGCCAGTTAGAGAAGGTCACTTTAGGTTGGTGAGGTTTAGTGGCAAAAAAAAAAAAAAAAAGGGAATGTGCTCAGCTGATACAAACCGGGGGCTGATGTGCATTTTTTTTTTCCCTTCTTTGTAGCAGAGAAAAGCTGGCAGGAAGAGGAGGTCAGGAGAATTCCCTCAGTGCATACTCACATACACATTAAATAAGGACTTAAAAGAAATTAAATGAAGCCCAGGGATGCTTCACAATCACGTTTTACTCACAGTGAAAGCAGGGAGCCTAAAGATGAGCGGAAAAAAAGATGAAAAAAAACTAATTGAAACGAAGAAGCCTTGAGCACAGAGACGAGGAAAAAGGGGGTTGAAGAGGTAAACACGGTGAAAAAGAGGCGGAACATGCATCAGCGCTGTGGCTTCGGGCTCGCCTACTGAGTGGCGAGGGATGTCACTGATGGACATGTCTGACATTGCACTAACAAGCAGTGTGTGGATTGTACAGCATACATATACGCACAGCGGACCACATGTGCATGCGAAAACATAAACACATACGCAGCGTTGCATTTGTATCCCTGTGAGAACCTCATAGTATCTGCGATCACCTTTTAACCCGTCTCTAACTACACATTTGTACATGCCAATTATAATCCTTAACGTCTTTATTATATCAGATTCTTTGGGTACTGTTTATAGCTGTGTATTTTACAGCAACAGCTTTTCGAACAAAGCTGTCATTACCAGCAGTAATCACAGACGTTGCTACAGTTATCCTTCAAAACATAAGTCCTGACAAATACTATTACATTCTGTTCGCGTTGACGTCTTTTGAACACAGACCTTGGAATAAACTGGACTTGTAAGATCCAAAAAGAAAAAAAAGAAAAAGATGTTTATGTCTATTATGAGAATTACAGAAAGTAGTATGTTTGGAGCTTTACTTTATTAGATAAATATGAGATTATGTAGCATCTAACACATCAGTTTTGACCTCTGTGTCATGAAATAGCATAAATTTAACATCACTGTAGAGGTATTGAAGTTTAATCCCACTAATGGAGGCAGAAAACCATTCTATCACTTAATTTAAACCATTAAATAACTGTATTGGCTGTTGGTTTTTATAAATTATTGCATAGTTAATTTGACTTTCAGCTTAACAGCAGTATTTGCTTCAAGCTAAACTACTAAATTGAACTTTCTGAGCTTATTTATACTAAATGAAACATCTATTCTATTTTTGTGGTTAAGACAAACCACTCTCCCTTTTAATTACTAACGGCTAATCATTACATTCTCACACTTTCATCCCTGCAAACTTATTATTATAAGTTTTGCTCATTCCGACATTTATATGCTAGCGATGTTACTCATCAATCTGTCATTTTCTACGACTGAATAAAAGAACACAAACAAGGATGTTCTTCTGCACATGTTTCCTTCATCAAATCGGCCTGTTGGTATAAATTAACTTCATTAGTGACTGTTAGCATTAAATCAGCTTTGCATAATGTGCCAGCTAACTTCCTAATTAGCTAAAATGGCCTGTGATTTACTGTGTTGATACATTAGGTGAAACTGACACAACAGTGTGTTAATTTCAGGTATCTGAAATTACATGGCGTTAACAGAACATTTCTTCAGGAAATAAACGGAGGTGTTTGCATCCCTCGTACAGACCCAACCCCAGCTTCTTCTACAAAAACAGCCCATTCTTGGTGAAAAAAAAAAACAAAAAAAAAAAAACAAAAAACAGCTGAAGTCTTTTAGTTAGCAAGACAATTGAGAACCTCACTGTGGCTTTTTCCCATTCCCTTTAATGCCACAGGCTATGACCTAATCTGAAAATGACCAACAGGATGGTCTCCTGGTCTTTAAATACAAACAACGGAATTACAAACACATTTTTCTCTCTGAGCAACACTCGTCTATCCAAAACCATAGCTCAGCAGCTCGATGGAGGCTTTTAAATAGTGTAAAGTACTCTATGACCAATCCCTGCCCTGGCTCTGAGGAATGCACCCTGGAGTGTGAGTCGCTCTGGGGAGATTTACACAATGTACTAGGAGAGGATTTGTATCCAGAGAACGGGGCTGGCTCCAGCTGTGCAGCCGTCCAGTGGGGTTAAATTAAAAGCAACTTACACAGCTCTCTGTGTTGGCACTCTTGTTAAACCCTGGATTTCTTGGTTACAACAGCCTGGCTCATTTTCAAATCATCTTCCAGATAAATGTCAGTGACCCGGCGTTCATTTCCAAAAGGCTTTCACTAGTGATGCTTCACTGAGTCTTGAAGCCGGCTTTGGCAGTCGTGTACGGTAAGTGGCATTTGAACCGGGTCTGTCAGGACGCTGCCAGCCAATTACGTCCTACCGTCATTTCACACTGATGCCACCCTTTAGATACGCAGATGACGAGTCTGTGCCATCATTCGTCGTGATGAGCTGGAGTTGGGAGCTCATCATAATCCCCCCGACTGTAATCCCTGATCTTTTTTTTTTCCCCTTTTTGACCCTTTGTTATAGTCATAAGCTGATTCTCCAGTGGGATCTTTACTTTACTTTGAGCTGATCAGACCGATTTGGCAGAGGACAGAAAAGAAAGCATTCAAAACAGCAAAACAGAAGACAATGAGATGAAGAAATGAATGAGAAGAAGATGTGAAAGCAGAGAGGTTGATGAAAAACACATGTCTGCATGAGGAAAAGGGAAGGGCTGCCTGCTGGCTCGTCATTGGTACAGCTGAAGCTGAGTCAGAAAGGCAGATGTCTCCGATAGGGTGAAGGGATGAGACAAGGCTCATTATCACCTCTGTGAATCACATGCCACATCACTCCTCTTCCATCACTGACCCTGCCTCCTGGTTCTAATTTGATAATGCTGAAATGAATGACATCCCTGCCTCTGCAGCGAGTTCCACACAAGCAGATCTTTGACCCACAACATGGTGCAGCCGGCCTATGCTACGTACATCTGCAGAACAACTGGAAAAATCTGAACTCAAACGCAAGAATCGCTACGTTTACATCCAAACTAATATCTCGGTATTGTTCTGGACGTGACGATATTGCAAATTTGACACAGGTGAAAAAACAACAATTTCAAATTCGACCTTTTTCCATATGTTTGTCGTCATCTGCGTTGAGTAGCCAGGAGTTATCGAGGCTGGAGTTGAGAAGGAAAGGAAAAGCCCATATTTTTGGTCTGAGGAGAAATAAATCTACTTTTACACTTTATGAAAAGACTTGGATCTGCTCAGCAGGTTTTTGTAATGCCAACCTTTACAAGACAAGAGTTGATGGAATGGAAAAGTTGGGACGGTTAAATGCATTCGGTACCAATGGAAAACTCTGGTTGCGTTTCCATCTTTTCGCGTAATAAGTTATATATTAGAGCATCGTTAAAAGCAGTATCGTGACTGTGCATGAACAGGAGTTTATGAGGACTATTGATTTTCATTTGCCATGTAAACAGCATGGCAGGAATATTAGGTTTTTCATAAAAGAGGAGAAAACATATTCTGTGCTTGTAAACACAGTGAATGAGAAAGTTACTCAGTTCCCCCTTAAAGGGTCGTGTATACAAAACGACTTTTCGGGGGTTTTGGCCACTTAACAGATGTATTGGGGTCTCATATTCATGCTCAAAGTATCATTTTGATTGATTATCTCTCTCCCGCGGGGGAAGGGAAAATGCACCGGGAGCCGTGATTCCCCAGACAAACCAGCTGGTCGACATTGCCGACGTGGCAACGGATTTCTCCTCCAGGACAATCTTTACTTAATGTAGTTTTACATGTTAAAAATGACATTTTATTTGTCTTGTGTACTATATTTGCACATCTGTTTAAATAAAAGTAAAAAAGAAAAAAAAAACTTATCCTCGCTCTGACACCGCGTCACCGTGTGGGAGGGGGGAGAGGGCGGGGCTTAAAGGGAGAGAATGGAAGGAGCCATTTGGCGACTCGTTTGGAGGGTAGGTCTCTATCAAATATATGAAAAAGGTCCATATAACATTACTTTTGAGAGTTGAATGTTGTCTAACCCAAAATTATATCACGAATGGGCTTAAGATTTATTGCTAATTGTGAAAAATAGCATGATATGGGTCCTTTCAGGACCCACTGTGTTCCTATTTTGTCAAAGTCATGATAGGAACCGGGCTTGTGAACAATTTGAAAAAAGTTGAAAAATTAGGCATTAATTTTTTGTCACTCTGTGATGCTGCAGTTTTTGGCTTTTTTCACCAAGTAATACTTAAAATAAAAGTTTGAAATTAGGTGTGCTTAAAGAAGGCACTTAGACCTTTAAAATGATCCATAATATGTAACTTTATCTCAACTGGTTCAGCGGGATGTCTCTCCGTGACACGCTTGACCAGGCCCTTCAGCTTCAGGAAACGAGCAGCAGAGCATGTTGTCACTCTAACTGAAAACAATTGCAGATGGAGTTTTAAGGAAATATACTGGAGTCTGGGTTCATTTATGAATAATTTGCAATTAAAAAAATATATATCATACAGAGTTAACTGTCCTCACTATTGCTCTTTTTGTGCATATCCATTTTGATCTGTCAGAAACTAACAGTTTCTGTTCGTTTATTCACAGAAAAATAGAATGCTCACGGTTTTCGGTTTTGTACAGTTCTTGTTATTTTTTCTTTGAATGTTTTAGCACTCCAGAAATATACTTTAGGATATGAGAGACTGCTTATTCTGCAGAGAGTAGAAGTTGTTCCCTAACCGGCTCTGTTGACACGTTGCACTGATGTCTTCTTAGATGAACTGACACACACACATTTTATATATATATATATAAACAGTTCTATTGTTTTATTACTGCTGTCATCATCAGAAACAGGAAATAGGGGTGACCCTAGCCCACATGGATATGTTTGTTCTGTTGCTGCTCTGTTTGGTATCGTAACTTGCTAAGAGTAAACATTTTCTGCCGGAAGCAAAACTGTTTTGTTCTAATGTTTCAGCTGAGTTAATAGTTGTCTTGTTTTAATGAAGTATGATACTTAGGTGTGCTGAGTAGAACTTGTGATTGACATAGAACATTTCAATTACAGAATTTGAGCAGATTGAAACAACGTATGGATCGACTGCGCCAACACCATAATGAGTGTACAGCAAGATACAATTTGTTTCAAGACAGCATAACTGTAAGTACTTTTGGTTTGTTTTTGGAAGACCTGGAACATCTTATTCAATCAATCAATCAATATTTGTACAGCACTTTTCATACAATGAAATGTAGCACAAAGTGCTTTACATAAAAAAATAAATACACCCACCACCACCACCACCCACTTATACATGTACACACATACACAAACTTAAATAATAATGGTCACAAAAGAATCAGGCTGAGCACATCAACCAAAAAGAGGAGGCGCTATTGCAGCGAACCCCCCACACCGCCCCTCGCAACCCCAGCGCTGCCAACATGGAGCCGCCCCCTGACTGGTGAAGGAGGGCTAAACCGCCATTGTGTTGCAGTGGCAGCAACCCCCACCCCACCAGGAAGAAGCAGACGCCAAGGAGGTGCCACAGCCATCAGAGCCAACATGATACCCATTGTGTTTTTTCAGGATCCAGCTCCTCTGAAAGTCATGTGACAAGTCAAGAAGTTTCTGGTATGTACTTACAAACAGAATGATTGTTTTTCTTTTCAAGAAGTTTCCAACATTTCAGGATATTTTAAAACTGTTACATTTCTTCTAGACTCATCTGTGCCTTGGAGCCAAGTTCGTGCTGCTGTTTTAGGTAATGTACAGAAACAATTTATTCTATTTTTGTCTCATATGTTATAAATAATAATTGCATGCATTAATAAGTAATTGAGAGTGGGTGATTTCAGAATAAGGAACATATTCCTAAAAACTTTCAGTGTGTTCTCTGATTTACGACTGGCTAACCAAAAGTATTTTTAAAGCAAGGTTAAGGAGCAAATATTTTAGTCAACCTCTTAAAAAAACGCTGGGAAGCAATTTCTGTTTCAAATTTTTTTTCTATTTAATATGTTGTTAATTATTAAGTAGTTGTGATTGACTGTGAGGGTGTGGATAGTTAATGTATGTCTTTTTCTCTTGCACTTTTCCTGTCAGAATCAAGTTCATCCTCAGAGCTGTTCCTCCAGCCGTCTGACTCAGGTATTGTCCTCAAAAAAGTTCCTCAGTGTTTGCAACTTGGTCTTCATGGAGATAATGTTGTGCTGTAAATTCATTTTCTTTGAACACAGAATAAAGAGTAAACAATTCATTTAAAATCTTTAAGTTGCTTTGAAGAAAAACACTTATAGCGGCACTCAATTTCTTGCAAATCCTATTGTACCACCTTTGCTGTTAGTCTAACAACCAGTATTTGAAAAATATGAGTGAAATCAAGTCTTTTAAATTATTTACTTAAAAAACACAAAAATAGATGGTACATCAGACTCAGTGTAGCTGTTTTACAACTCAGTCTTAGCTCAGTCAAAAAACTGTTACTTCCAACATCTTTTGCTGCAATTTGAGCTTAAGGTGTAAGCAATGGCAAATGATGTATTGACGTAAGTTACAACTGGAAGCCAAAAATACTTTTCACAGTAAAAGTTCATTACATTTTTAACATTACTAATTTATGCATTTTAGAAAATAAAATAATCATAAATTCTTATTAAATTATCTTCACCATATTGTAACATTTTCACCATAAATTCTTATTATAAATGAATTAACCAATAATTGTCTCTTACAGCTATAACTAGTCTAACTAGACCAGAGGTGTCAAACTCAAATATTCAGTGGGCTGAAATAAAACATTGTGTCCAAGTCAAGGGCCAGACATTTTCTGTATTTATTATGAACTTATGTTTTACACATGAAAGTGGCCTAAATCTTGGGGCTATTAGCTTGTCTATTACTGCTTGGGATGCAACAATAGGCTGTTGATCCAATACCCCCATTGAATCAGTAGATGGGTATCAGTATTTCCCTACTCTCCTAACTGAGCATTACTTTTCAAGCCAAGACAAGACAGAAGTAAATAGCATGGACAGAATCATAAAAAAAGTTTATTCACAATAGGCTATAATTAAAAAATAAACAGGCATGTACCAGTGTCATATTACATTACATTGATTTTTATTTTAAGTAGGCGGTTTGGTGCATCCCAAAGTATTGTAATGAGTTTTATTTTGAACATCATTGAAAGCATACTCAGTTGATATAATGCAACGCTGCAGCAGCGCATTGTAGTCGTTGTAGTATTAACAGTGTAGCCTACAGATGTAAAATAGCAGGGGGCCAGTTCTGATAGTCATTTAATATTAAAATTAATTATAATAAATAATAAAATTACACGGCAGGCCAGATTTGTCCCACATGCCTTAAGTGTGACACCTGTGAACTAGACAATGTTTTATGTTGACAGAAGATGGGACTTGGTCATCCCTATTGACATTCAGAAAACACTAAATTAGACTGATTTATACCAATATGGTAATCTAAATCTAACCGAGTAATGCTGAGGGTGCACCCAGAAAGTGTAGAATAGAAGTCCTCTGCTACCCAGTTAGCAAGCTGCAGGGGAAATATTGACACTGTCCCTTCCTGTCCTAAGGTACATCCAACAGGGAACAACCCCTGGAAAAGAGGAACGTGAAGCCTGCATCAGAAGCTGTCGTCAAGCACTGAAGAACTGGGACTGGAGGGCTGTGACATACTACGTGAGAAACATGATTGTGTCGCTGACAAGAAAAACATGAGGACATTGGGACATTTGTTTTTGTCACTTGTGTTCAGTGGTAAGAGTTGAGTTACGTGAATGTGATGTTTTTTGTTGGAATTGAAGTTACTCATTGCAACTTGTTTCATGCAATGCATTCAGCTTTGAGCTGAAGTTCTTTTTAAGACCAACTGGTAACACTTTCCATGGGGGTTGTATTCATAATACCCTAATAATGTGCATTTTTACCATCAGTATGTATTCACAACTCCTCAAAACCAACTTCATGATGCATTATGAAAACCATGAATGATTAAGGCATTATTAATGTGTGATTATTAATGTGTGATTTGTGAATCTGTCTGCTCACTTTTCAGTTTTAGGATGCATGATATTTATTTGCTTTGTTGAATTCATATAGTGATGCATAATCTGGAGTATCTGGCTATAGGTGGTCATAATAGATCAGGAAGTTTGTTATGAGGAGTTGTGAATGCATACAGATAATACAAATAATGAGTATTACAATGCTTTATAGACACCATATAAGACATGATGAATACATTCATAGGGTATTATGAATACAACCCTCATAGAAAGTTTTGTGCTTTAGAGCAGTTGTGCGCACTGTTTTATGTGTGTACTGTGTAAGTTGCAAACTTGCAAGGTTTGTTGTAGGGCCTTTGCATTGTAAAATAAAATAGTCTAAAAAGCACAATAATATAATGTATTTATTGGTAGTACAGAAATGTAGGTGTGGTAACAGTTATATGGTCAGAAAACTGTTAAACTCCAGAGTAGGATGGATAATATCATGATCCACACACTTTGGTCTCCACTTGGTCTGATACACACACACACACTAGTTAGCCCCGCCTTGAGGGGCGGGGCCAACAGGTCCTAACAAACTGTCAAAAAGTGAGGTTTGGTTTTCTTGAGTGTTTCCACAATTTCAAGTGCCCATGATCAAACTAATTTTTTTCTGAATCTAGTGGTGTAATTTTTATCCCTCTATGTTGAGAGGAAAGCATGGTCCTCAGAATGAATGGCCCTACCCGGAGTCTTAACAAGGTAGCAAATGCAAGAATGTGTGTGTGTGTGTGTGTGTGTGTGTGTGTGTGCGCGCGTGTGCATGTGCGTGTAGGCTGTTCTAGGTGCTGTCATGAAAGTGCAGAGTCAGCTGTAATGGTCGGCCATATCAGTTGGAGCTGCCTCCTCCCTCCTGGGATAAAAGCTGCCATAAGCTTTAAACAGCACCCATCATGCTGAAAACAAACAGTACAAGACTGTGTCTACATCTATACAAATGCCTTTTTTAAAATTTTAAATAACAGAGTGTAAGTTTATCTAGTACCTTTCTTCTGTAGAAACTGTACTTTCCTTGTATGCACCTTTATATTTGTACACCTCCATAACTCAGAGGTAAATAATGCATTTTATTCCATTATTTAGCCTGGCAAACAGAGGGATCTGGAAATATTGATGGGGCTGATTTCCATATTCTTGATTATGCTAAACCAATCCCAGACCATTATCTGGTATGGGGTGTGATTACTGCGTGACTTGCATTCTGACCAGTGCTCTGATTGGCTGTTGGAAAGTCCCGTTGCATCCATAGACTGTTTGGTCCAGGCCTGTTCATAACATCACATAGAATTCAGAAAAGCCCAAATTAATTGTTCTTTCCAGACCACAAAACATTTCTGATCATAAGGCAAGGCAAGGCAGGGTTATTTATATAGCACATTTTATGTACAAGACAATTCAAAGTGCTTTACATAAAACAGTAAAACTACTACAGCAGGGAACAATAAAAAGTATAAGCATGGAAGAGGAAAAAACACAAACATAAATTGCTAAAACAGATGAAGCAGAAAGCGGAGACTTGAACTGACAAATAAAACTCTATTCAAATGCAGCTGAGAACAGGGAGGTCTTTAACCTGGATTTAAATAAACTGAGTGTCTCAGCTGATCTGAGGCTTTCTGGGAGTTCGTTCCAGACATGTGGAGCATCGAAGCTGAACACAGCTTCTCCGTCTCTGGTTCTGACTCTCAGAATTGACAAAAGCCCAGATCCAGATGAGCTGAGGGTTCTGGTGGGTTCATACTGGGTCAGGAGGTCACTGACGGACTCTGGTCCTAAACCATTCAGAGCTTTATAGACCAGCTGCAGAACTTTAAAGTCAGTCTTCTGATGGACAGGCAGCCAGTGGAAGGACCTCAGAATTGGACTAATGTGGCCCGCTTTTCTGATCTTAGTGAGGAACAGCAGAGTTCTGAATGAGCTGTGGTTGTTTAATTGATTTTTGTTCTTTTTGGTGGACTTGTAAAGACACTGTTACAATAAGGACGCTGACTGAAGATGAATGCATGGACTCGTTTTTCAAGTCCTGCTGAGACATCAGATAATTTTGAAACCAAGTATTCAGATTCCCTCATGTATTTAATCCATAAAGACCCACTGTGACTTTTGTAGCAGTCCCCAAATAAAATTTTCTCTCTATTTAAGCTTTCCTAAGTGATTTATCACCAGTTATCGTAATATTATCCTGTGAATCATACATTTCTTTCCAGTGAAAATCATCTATTTTCCTATGTTTAACTATATGTTCGTATAAGCTCAGAGTAAAGTCATAGTATCAAAACAGAAAGAACAAGAAAAAGGGACTTTTTTAGCTAAATCTAGCATTAACTGAACATAAACCCAGTGTCTCCATCCACTGTCATAGATCCAACTCCGTGGGCTTTACTTATGAATCAATGTTGTAGAAGATGACGGTATTTCCACGTTCACTACGGAGCCTCTGTACAACCAAAAGGCTCATATCCGATGTTTAATTTAGTTTAGTTAAGACAGGGACCATGCAAAAAAGTCATTGGTTACAAAGTAAGAAGATGGCCTGTGCCAGATTATAGAAATAAAGCTAGTTTCCAAAATACAATTACAAATAAAACACAATAAGATATGGACAGCCATAGGTGCACACAAGCATGCACATACACAGACCCCCCTCATACCACACACACACACACACACACACACACACACACACACACACACACACACACACACACACACACACACACAC
>JAPTYR010000025.1:40713613-40725378 GCA_029814505.1 Siphamia roseigaster | reverse complement strand
TTAGGCAGATCTCAGACATGGGCACAAAACTTATTCATTTGTTTTGTGAAATTGTGCATAATTAGGTTGCCAATTAACACATGTTCCGGATGAGCGCATTGTCATTGACACTATCTTCTTTAATTTTCTGTTTGTGTCTTACTTCTTTCATGTTACTTATTATTTTGTTGATTTATTATTCATTTTTGTTTGTTTTTATTGTTTGTTTGTTTTATTTTATCACTTTGGCTTTTTGTCTTCCTTTTGTTGCTTATTTAATTTATTTTTTGTTTTTGTTTTTTTCTATGGAACTGCCAAAGTCTCAGGGGTTAAAGAGTTAATTTTTCTTCTGCTCCAAACAAATAAATAAATGAAATGAAAATGAATGGTGGTTCACGGGTCCACCCTTGAGCATTAATATGTTCGTTTTTTCACCCACGTACGCAGGCTGTACTATAGACCTTAACCCATTAGGACATAATCACTCAGCATAGAAACTCTCTAAAACCACCACTCACCGCCACCATTGTTACCATGTCCTAATGCATTTTTTCATTCTTCATAGAAATATTGTCAGACCTTAAGCACCTATTGAGTGCCATGGCAACAGAGACGCACAGCTCATATAGACGATACTTTGACCTGTGGGGGAGATCAATTTGCGATCATTTCTAACACACTTTACTTAGCTTGAATTTCTTATTATTTTGTGGGAAATATGGATACTAAGAATAAAACAGCAGAAAAGTAGATGCTGCTGCTTTTAGGGAAACTGAATGAAGTATAAGGGAGGCAGAGATAGGCTTTTTTTTGCTGATATTAAGTATGCTTTCATTTGTAGTATTAATGCATAGTTTTTTTCCATGAATGAGAAAGAGAATCAATCACTCCTAACTGAAATGAAAAATGCCTTTTCTGTGCTACTCTATTTCACTCAGTTCTTTTTCTAAAAACTTGGATAGAAATTCAATCATTTATAAAACAAAGACCAATAATAGCCTGATTCATGATGAAGATAAAGAAAAATATAAATGGCAGCAGTAAAAATAGCATTTTATTATTTTAAAAAAACTTTTTTTTTTTACATTACTTAACATTTGTTTTTAAGGAATCCCAGTGCTCCTCTATCACTCCCCTGTACAATGATCACCTTATAATGCAGATGAAAATATTTTACTCGTATGTAAATGTATTTATAAATGTACTGCATCAGTTTCTTCCCCAAACTACTTAGAATAGGTTTAGTGAAAGCATTTTTATTAATGGTATAAAGAACCACAAAGAACCAACCCCAACTGTAAACCTAACCCTAACCCCAACCTTAAGCCCAGCCCCAAAACTAACCCTGCCCCAATCCTAACCTCAACCCTAACTTTACCCCAACGTAAACCATATCCTAATCCTACAACCCTCACTCCAACTGTAACCCCAACACTCACCCCCTTAAAAATAATATGTTAATAAATATGTAATAAATGTGTTATTAATGTGTAATGAGCATGTAATAAATGTATTAACATTTACTATGTTAATAACCCCAGACATAATTCTAATAACCATAATATACATGTAACAAATATGCAATAAACATGTAATAAATGTGTTATTGTGTTATAAACATGTAATAAACACTATGTTAATAAACCCTACCTCTAACTCTGGCTCTAACCCTAACCCTAGCTCTAAACTTAACCCTACATCTTACCCTACCCCTAATCCTCTAACCCTAGCTTTAACCCTAACCCCTATTCTTTGTACAAACAATGTTTTACATAACTCACCTCTCAGAGTCAACGCCAAATGACCTGAAACTTGTTCATATCCGGTATTAGGGTGGTACATTTTGGAGTACCCACTTAGTCAAATTTTTCATCCGTCCAATTCCAGATTCTGTTCTTTTCCAAAGGAGGTGAGAGTTTATCTGGAATATCTCTGGAACCAAATCTTGTAGAGACTTGGAAGTTACAGACATAATTGGGCAGTTCCTGAGACACAGCCTGTGTGTGTGTGTGTATATATATATATGTGTGTATATATGTGTATATGTATATATATGTATATGTCGTAATTTTTTTTACAACTAGAAAAAAAGGCATATCAGAGAGCACAGACCTCCGCCAAGCAGCTCGTTTTCCCCCCATATTGGGATTTCCACCTAAAATGACAGTCCTACAATTATTTTGTCTCCATCTTTAGATTCTTTCACCATGAAAATGTTCCTCTAGTAAGTGGATTCATGTTGATATTATTCTTAGTTCAGTAGTTATTCACTAAATGGTCTTTTTCGATAATGACAGCTTTCGGATCATCACCAAAATCGAATAATTTATTCCTTTGACCATCCTCAACATTCCCTGAAAATTTTAGCAAAATCCATTCATTAGTTTTCTGATTATCTTGTGCACAATCAAATAAACACCGGCAAAAACATAACCTCCTTGGCGGAGGTAAAAAAAAAAACTTCAAAATGGAGGGGAAAAAAAAAATGTGGGAAGTGCCACAAAAGTACCACTTAGTGTTTTACTCCATTCCTCTTCTTCTCGTTCAACAGGAGACTTCTTCTGCCTCTCCTTGACATCGGGTTTTGTCCAGCTGAGATACAATCTGGGAGATGGCACCCACATCCTGCAGTCTGTTGGGCGGGTGGACCGGAGCGGCAGGACCTGGCACACGGTGAAGGCAGGAAGAGTCGGTCACAGAGGCTTCCTCAGTCTGGACGACAACGACGTCAGAGACAATGTGACCGACGGGATGACCACCCTTAACGTGGCTTCAGAGGTCTTCGTTGGTGGGGTGTCCACTCTCAGCTCAGTCTCCCCAGATGCAACTGAAGGGGAGCTGGTGGGCTTCACCGGTGGCATACGAGAACTTATTATCAATGGCCAAGAGTTTGACTTAACAGAGAAAGGAGCAGTGGGTGGAGCCAACGTAGGGGACTGGGATGGAACCGCCTGTGGGTATAAGGTGTGCCAAAACCAAGGTCGCTGCAGGGCAACGGGCGCCACCTCATTCATATGTTTATGTCCACCATTATGGACCGGCCCGGTTTGTAACCAGTCTGTTAGCTGCGTAAACAACAGCTGCAAACACGGTTCCTTGTGTGCGGCAAATAATGCGACCTCCTATGTCTGCATATGCCCTTTAGGATGGGGAGGGATGGACTGTGGCAGGGAAATATCCACACACACGCTCAAATTTGTGGGAAACTCGTATGTTAAACACTGGGACTCCAAATTCAACATAAGAAACTTAAAATCCACGCAGGTTTCTTTTAGTTTCCTTCCCACCACCGAAGATAGTCTGATCATGTGGATGGGAAAGGCAGAACACGAAGACGACGACTACCTCGCGGTTGGGCTCAGCGGCGGCCACCTCAGAATTGCAGTCAACCTCGGCGAAAGACTTTCCCTCCCGTTGACTTTGAAAAACCTCACGCTGTGCTGCAACAAATGGTACAATGTTTCCTTATCTTTAAACAGAACTGTTATTCAGGTTTTCTTAAACAGTCGAAGAATCCTCTTTGAAGATGTTGATCCATTTGAGCGTTACGTAGCCTTAGACTACGGGGGTCAGCTTTATTTTGGGGGATTTGAATTACACAGAAATATATCAATTGTGACATCCGGGTTATTTTCAAAGGGATTTGTGGGAAGTCTGCGAAATGTTTATCTGTTTGAAGATATCAAGCCACTGTTGTTTGTGAAAAACAGCGAGGGTTTTAATGTTTCTGAAGGCATCTGACAGTGGCAGGATATTAACACTTAGCATCTACATTAGAAAAAAAAAAAGTCCTTTGTAAATGTGAATTTCTCGAGGCTTTGTTGATGCCCTTATTTAAATATAGGAGTACTTTAAAGTCTGCAAACTTTTTTTTTTCCTACATAATATCATCTAAAACAGGGGCGTCAAACTCATTTTAGTTCAGGGGCCACATACAGTAAAGCCTAATGTGAGATGAAGTGGACTGGAACAAGAAAAATAAAGTTAATAGTAGGATAAGATATTACAATGTCAAGCTTAAAGTTTTGTCTCTGTTTTTGAGTAAAAAAAATAAATTGCGTAATGAAAATATGTACATCAACGAACTGTAGTTGAACATAATATGAACAACTTGAAAATTCTTTAAAAAAAAATAAGTGCAATGTTAACAAATACTACACTTAAGTTTAATATATACATGTGCATCACAACTCATCACAGTGGATCTACTAATACACAAACCATTCAGTAACAGCACAAATATTGGTAAAATTACACATGCTTCTCTTAAGACATTTCAGGTTATTCACATTTTTTTCTAAAAGGCCAGTCTGTAAATGTAAACATTTTTGTTATTTAATTTTTTTTCCACACTAAAACAAACAAAGAGAAAAATTACCATTTTTCATCATTTATAGATTGTAATAATAGTATTTTACTGGTCTGATCCACTTTAGATTGAACTGACATAAAATGTTTTTAACATCCTTGATCGTTAATATCTTAAAGGGGAACTTCGGGTTTTTTAACCTGGGGTCTGTTTTCATATGTCCTTTCCTACATGTGAGTGATGGAGACAGGAATTTTTGAGATAGCTCCAGTGTTTAGCCGGGAAGGCAGCCTGACAGCTTAGCTAGCCAAAAGTATGGGGCAACTGCTCCCCCCGCGTCAAAGTTCGCCCTAACATACTTTTTTTCCCTGCATTGATGGGCTCGGACAGTCTCAACGAGTGTCCAACAACACACTAGAGTAGAGAAATGAACCAAAGTCTCTACATTCCCTGGTGATCGCTATTGTGTCTGAGTCTGTGTCCAAATCTTGGGTCGCTGAAATCAAATCTCGTTCCGAAATTGCGCGAAAACTCGCAACAACACACTGCTGGGTGAAACCATTATCTGCCTCAGGTGAAGAGAAATGAGTGGACTGATTTTGTATCAGATTACCAAACAGTTTTTTTTCTAAATAATCGAGTAAAACCAAAGTAATGGGTCGTCAGTGTGCATTTTCGAGTTGTGACAACAGAATGGTGCGCTACAGTTCGCGCACCTTTCACAGACTACCGTACTCTGAGAAGGAAAGGCTAAAGTTATGGCTAAGTGTGTTAGAAATGGACCCTGAAACTCCAGTTGATGGACTTCGACTGTGACTATTTTGACCAGGATGACTACTGCCGATCAAAAAAGTGAGCAAATCCCAAACACGTTTTTTTTTTTTTTTTTAGAAAAAGTGCAGTTCTCTGTTGGGAGACACCACCTGCAGGCGGTTAGCAGGTAATACAACGTTATTAGATAATCTATTGTGTCAGTGCAGTGGACATTTTCACAATCCATCAGATCTAAAACAAAAAGTAAAGAGGAAAGTAAGAAATGCAATAACGAGTTGTACAATTATAATAATAGTAATAGTATTAGTAATAATTGTGAATCATCAGGCAATTTCAGAGATTTGATTTCAGCGTCCCGAGATTTGGACACAGACCACAACAAGTCGCCATCACCAGGTTCATTCCTCCTCTCTAGTGTGTTGTTGGACACTGGTTGAGACTATCCGAGCCCATCAGTGTGGGGAAATGTAAGTACGTTAGGGTGAACTTTTGACGCAGGGGGAGCAGTTGCCCCATACTTTTCATTAGCTGAGCTGCCACGCTGCCTGCCCAGCTAAATACTGGAGCTATCTCAAAAATCCCTTTCTCCATCACTCACATGTATGAAAGGACACATGAAAACAGACCCCAGGTTAAAAAAAAAACAAGTTCCTCTTTAAGTTAAGTTGTCTGTTATGTAATTGAGTCATACAGACCGTTTTTTTTTTTGCGGCTGTGTCTGACTTTTGGATTATTTCAAATACTCTCAAACTGTTTCAGAATGTCCGTCTTCCTGCAAACATCCCCAAAAACCCCCTAAACATCTGTTTTATAAAACAACAAACTCACCCAAGAGATTCATGGTCTTCACTCGTAATCTATAACAAGTTTCGTGGCGAAAGATGATTTATGTCGAGTATTATTTGGCATTTTGTAAATCCCATTGATTTCTATTGAAACATCTTTGCTTATTGATATTACTCCACCACTGGAATCAGGAAGCGGAACCGGAAGTTACTGACAGTTCGGTCAAAGAATATTTTCTTTGGTTAGGGTTAGGGATTGTTATGGTTTAGACACATTTACGCATGAAAATCACATCGTAAACATCTATATCTGATGATGTCACTTCCCTTATCGTAGTTCTCTCGCTGCGCACAATGTTGTCACTTCCATGCTAGGTAACGGTGGATGCGCTACGACATACGGTCACTCATACCAAAAAAAACAAACAAGTTTTTCCATTTTTCAGAAGAATGGAGCATGAACGGTGGGAAGAGGAAATGTTGTCTTTTGAATGTGATGGTCGAGGTTATAGGTTTGAACCTGAATATACAGCAGAGGAGCTGCAGCGAATGGACACAGTAGTGAGGTGGCTGAGAAAAATAGGTTAGGTAAGTACTCCAACTACTACTACTACTACTACTAGTACACCAAAATGTACTTTATGGTGTAGTACCAGTATCAGCAGCAGTACTTCATGCTGTAGTAGCAGTTGGAATATTTTATGGTGGAGTATTAAGAAGAGTACTTTACAGTGTAGTAGGAGTAGTAGGAATGCTTTATGGTGTAGTTGGAGTAATTCATGGTGTAGTAGTAACAGTAGGAGTACCTTTTGGTGTAGCAGTTGGAGTACTTCATGGTGTAGTAGAAGTAGTAGGAGTACTTAATGGTGTAGTAGTAGTTGAAGTGCTTTATGGTATAAGAGTTGGGGTACTTTATGGTGTAGTAGGAGTACTTAATGGTGTACTAGTTGTTGAAGTACTTTACAGTATCACAGTTGGGGTACTTTATGGTGTAGTAGTAGGAGTTGGGAGTACTTTTTGGTACACTATACAATAAAGTACTCCCAACTACTACTACTAGTACACCAAAATGTACTCCTATTATACTGTAAAGTACTCCTACTACACTATAAAGTAGTCCTACAGATACTATTAATAATACCATCACTGTTCCTTTTTTTTTTTTTTTAACTTTAACTGTACTTGTGAATTGTCATTGAAGTTCTGTAAAGTTTTAGTCAAATACATTATAAAAGTCTAGTTTCGATGTTCATTATCTACTTTTTTGTGCTCGACATTTGGAGTCAGTGTCGTACTGAGAGTCAATTGTTGGAGAAAAAAGGCACTAATAAGACAAACTGACCGTCTGTTCTCTACATCCTGATTTTCTGTTCATCATAGATCTACAGAACAGAGTCATTATGGTAGAAACGGTGTTGGCTGACATTCAGACATATTCAGCTTCTAACAAGAAAAAAAGAGACACACACACACACACACATGGACAAATCTTACAAACGCCACCATTAAATATGTTTATTTTAATGACGACTGAATGTCAAAGTGGTCACATGAGTCCAGATAAACCCACACAGGTTCATCATCAAATGGTCTCGCATTAGTTTGGTTCGGGTCTTCATTTCGTCTCTTTATGACCACTATCCACATTCAGTCTCATCAACATCATTTCCAGCATCGGCAGGAGGTATCCATCGAAGACAAACTGCCCTGCACTGACCCGTGCACATACAGTTAGCGACTTCCTAGAGGATATAATGGGACAACTATAGCTGCAAAAAATAAAAATAAAAAGAGCTGTAATATTTCCCTGAGGTGTTAGTTGAGACAAAACTGGCAACATTAGATTTCCAATTATCAAGTGGCCAGAAAAACAGCTCGGAGTACATCTAAATGTTCCTATGTGTGTTCTGTCTAATTAGGAAACTGTTTGCGAACAAGTTTGCCTTGACAGCTTTACAAGTAGATATGGCACTTATGTGCAAAACCATCTGCTGCTTTCAGATATGTTACTTAGTTCGGCTGTAATCTCCTCCCAGTCTAAAGATATGACTACAAAGATCCCTTCGGTGTCTCATAAAACTCTACAGCACCTCTGAAACGGAAATGATTTATCTATAAATTGCGGTCATGCATTGTACAGAAGTTGAAACTGTTCCCTAATGGGTTTCTGTAAATTAGAGTCTGGTTTTGACTGGTTTTATATGTAAAGCAGCTGTGGGTACAGATGTAGTTTACCACCACCAGAGGGAGAATGTCAGAGTGAATGAATAATAATGGGTCAATAATAGGGCTGCTCAATTAATCGAATTATAACTGTAATTAATATTTTGGCTTCAGATGATCTCAAAATTCATAGAATTGAGGAAAAACAGTTAATTGTTGTTTCCGTTCTGTATTTATTTTTACTGCTACATTACAAGATATGTTTATATATTTGACAGGAGAGTGTTTTTTTAAGCATGTTAAATAAATGCTGTTCCAAGATCAAAGACATAATCATGTACATAATCAGGATTTCAACACTGACCAAAATAATCATGATTATAATTTTTTCCACAGTCAAGCAGTCCTAGTCAATTATGTAAAGTGCTTTGGGTGCAAGAAAAGTGCTATAGAAATTAAATACATTATTATTATTATTATGATTTGGTGCTATATAAATACAATTTGATTTGATTTATCTTGTTATTTCTAATATACTGGAGACAACATCTATATCCAAGAATTCCTTCTGCAGTGCATATCTACGGTCCCATTAATTGTGCGTTTTTGGGGAAAGTTCATGTGTTGGAGCCATTTTTCTTCAATTACTGTGTAACCAGTGAGACAGATTTCACTATGTTAACACCCCAACAGCTTAGGCGGAGGACTTCCTGACTGGTTCCAACAGGATGGAGGCCCCGCCCATTTCACGATGATGGTAAGAAATTTACCTGAAAAATAATTTCCTGAAATGGATTGGAGGTCATGGTCATGTAGAGTGGACTTCTCACTCCCCAAACTAGGTGAAGGACTTCCTTAGTGGAATTGTTGTGTTCGAACATCCATACTTCCTGTATCGTACCTAGTTTGGGTACAAAGGGCATTCACATCATGATTTTGGTGACAAAGAAGCGTGTTTAAAGTACCTGGATGTTTGCTCATAACTGAGTGCGGAAACATGTACATTTGTCGCACTCAACGGTCGCCATCTTTGCTTTGAATTGGAAGAGATGGAGCTAGGCAGGAATCACCTCGGCTCGCAAATAGTAAAGATGGCGATAGAACAGTCAGCAGCCTCTGCATCCAAATCAGCACACCTGAGAAGTTTAACTTTTCAGTGTTTTTTGTGTTTTCGAACGTCCTTTGGTGGGCGATAGACATGATCGCCATTTCCAGTAAGTGAACCATACAGTATTGGAACAGTATTTACCTGCCGAAATATGCACACTTAGTGTGTACTGTGAGTAAGTGTACTCACGACAGTATGGATACTGGAACACAACACTAGTCTTTCGTTTCACCATGGTGAGATAAGTCTCAGCAGTTACATGTTTATTGACGAAAAAGGGCCCCGACACATGCAGTGGAAAAAATCGAAATCTTGCCCAGTGGTATTTTTCTCACTTCTAGTAAAAATATCTCATCACACTTAAAATAAGACATCACCTAAAGAGTAACTTTTCAGTGAGATATAAGAACCTACTTAAGACCATTTTCACTTGTTCCATTGGCTTTTGTTTTCTTGATTCAAGATATTTTTGATTAGTTCAAGCAAAAAAATAAAAAATAAAAAAATCTGCCAATGGATCAAGTGGAAATTATCTAGGTAGGATTTCTTCAAATAAGATTTTCAAGATCTAATGTCTAGAAATAAGTTCTCCATGTATATCTTTAAGTTCTTCTTTAGGTGATTATCTCTTATTTTAAGTGTGACGAGATATTTTGACTAGAAAGGAGAAAAATACATGTACCTAGAGTTTGATTTTCATAGTGTGAGTGTTCCACAAATTCATAAATAAATAAAATACATATGATTTCCTGTGTTTCCAGACTTTAGAGACACCCTTCATAATATCTACATACTTGGCAAATAAAGCGTATTCTGATTGTTGGACTTTAGGGAACAAGTTTCCTCTTTTTCTTTGAATTTTCCTCTGATGTTTAATAGTAATACAAGGCTTGTAGTAAAATGCAACCCCTAAAAGTATTTTACAGAAAATTGTAAAAAGCAAAGCCAAGCAACAACAATGTTTCAATGCAACAGGCGTGCGATGCATGAGACAGACAGAGGCAGAGGGGCTGGGTTTCCTCTTAATTCTCTGTCTAATTACTCGTCCCCGACTCACCCCAGGTCAAAGACCCTGCAGGTTCCACTCTAATCCCCCCCCCCTCGGCCCACTTCAAAGAGCCTGATTACAGGGAGGAGAAGAATGAAGCCAGAGAGAAAGAAGACAGGACGGAAAGACGGAGGGATGAAAGGAAGGAAGGAAGGAAAGACAGGGAGGGAAGGAAGAAAGGAAGGTGGTGGTGGACCGGGCCAGAGTGGAAACATATCTGGGTCTGTCTGTGAACTGTCTGGCTCTGGAAGGTCCATTCAGGTCCGTTCAGGTCCGTTCAGATCCCGGCTCGTGCTCCTTAGACCATGTGGGATTCAGATCTGCTACATTTGAGAATGAGTCCCACATCCGCACAAGGCTCTTTTTCCATTGTCACATAAACTGCTGACTGATTCTCTAGGCAGCAATAAAACAAAGTAGACAAATGTAGCATAATAGCAGCGCTGTTTCTGAACATCTGCATGTGTTTTTGAAGTTTCCCTAACCTTCCACCAAGACCGTCCAAAGTCTCTCATCTATAACATGATGTGAGACGCCAAAGCATCAAGGGACCAGATAAGGAAGGACTCAGCCTTAAGGCTTTAAGACAACACAGTATTATTATCGTAACCCCAAAGATGCTCAGCACCATGGGACTGTCTGCATTGGCTGGGCTCTGATGAATATCAAATGACTCCAAATTAAAAGTACAGACGAGATAAAAACACAAGCTGCAATTCATTCAAAGCCTTTACATGTGTTTATCCAAAGGGCCACAACCTATTGACTAAGGCTGGACAATACATCGAATTGTGATTATTAGTGCTGTCAGGTGATTAATTAATTACAAATCCTGTGATTAATTAGATTTTTTTTTAATCACATTTTAATCTCATATCTTTCTAAATAAAGAATTTGAATTCTAGGACATTGCAAAAGTGTAGTGCTTGACAGATCAATAGAATAAACTAAGAAGAAAAGATATTAAATCCACATTTTTATTGGTGAAGTGTATTCCAAAAGTGAAATTCGCAAAGAAAAAAGTCAAACACATCCCAGCAAACCAATGCGGCCAGGTGCATTATTCAAAAATGCAGTACAAATGCACTGCAATAAAATTCAAATTCAATGAAACAAATTCAATGAAACAAGGTTGAGTCTCAAATAGTCACTTCAGCAGAACCTCAATTCAAAATGAAACTAAAGCTGGCTCCATACACAAATTCAATATGACTAATAGATGTTTCAGAAGTAATTTCATAGAAACGCGTTGCTTGCACATGTCATTTCCGCGCTCCACTTCCGCACGTCACATGCATCACGACATCGCTTGCGTGCGTCACATTCGTCACTTGTGCGCATCAACTATAAACTGGACCTAATAATTAACTGTGTTAATTTTTGTAACGCGTTAATATGCAGTGTCATGAATTAATCAAATAAGCGCTTTAAAATGACAGCCCTAGTGATTACCATTATGCCTTCTCACGATCACAAAAACACTGTAATCGAAGAAAAACAATTAATGTCTCCTTATGCAACAGGAATGTTCATAGACTGGGTATTCATTTTTTACTATTATCATTTTTAATATACTCCTACTTGTTTACGCCTTTACTT
>JAPTYR010000025.1:40346367-40357643 GCA_029814505.1 Siphamia roseigaster | reverse complement strand
TGATAAGTTTTGTGCCTTGAGCTTAGATCTATCCAAAGAATCAATCAGAATAGAAATCCATTGAGAAATGAGGGAGGGGAAAGAATTTTCGTGAATTGTGGACAGATGGACGGATGGACAGCCGACGGACACCGCGCTATGACAATACCTCATCGGCCCTTTGGCCAGATGAGCTAATAAAAACAGAGTTAATTTTTACTTTTTAACTTTTAATGTGGTCGGTGCTCAAGCTAATGCTAGGTACCATGTGAGTATTAGGGTAAGTGAAACGGGTTGGTTAATAAGTGAATGAATAAATAACTTTAGTTGTACCAGGCTTTAAAATGATTTTTTTCCCCCTCCGACTGTCGTGTATGTGTTTGACAAAAATTATAGAAAAGTCAAAAATGATGTGATAAACCCACAAGGATTACAATCTAAAAAAATATAAAAAAAAAAAAATATGTCGAAGATAGAAGGATATAAGAGACATTAAAAAATGGGGCCAGTGCTGGAACAATTGAAGAGTCAGTAAAAATGTAGATCTACAAAAATTCATGTTGGATTTTACACAGGGAGAGTAAATTTCTTTGGGTTTCTGGCAAAACAAAAAAAAAAACAAAAAAGCATGGGATTCAGTGGGTTATTACATTAAGGCTTACAGTTAAAAATAAAGCAGTGAATGGTTTGATTGGCAGGTGGGTGTCATCCATATGTGCTGTTCTAGGTTGGATCTGATCAAACACTTCCATGCTAAACCAGCGCTAATGTGTCATGAAGCCGACCAATTACAAGATCGGTTGCGTTAGTATAACAAGCAATTCACATCAGCTAATTTGCATTGGATTATGTCTGTCAGCCTGTAAATGGCAAGGATATGGCTAATTAGTGTGTTTATACATTATGTGATGATGACATTGCTGTTATGAAAATGTAACTGTACGTACAGACATTTCTATCGTGCAGCAGAACATGGTGTGAACAGTGTGGCTGATGGTGGCCAAAGCCGATGGAAACTTCAAACTGCAGTTTAATAGAAAAACACTAAGGACAGATAATGATATGGACTAGAATAGTGGCCCCTGTTTTAATTCTTCTACATAATTATCGTCTTCTTTTCGTGTCAGCATAGATGAAGTAGGTGCTCGTTTTCTTATCAGGAACACTATTTGAAATGTTTCACCCAAATGCAAATATTACAACAAAGTCTATTTTCGTGTAATAATTATTCATTAAAAAAATACTATTTTCAACTGTGCTATACCTCTTTTGTAAGTTAATCAAACTTTACAGGCTAAAGGTCCAGGTAGAAAGCAAAAAGGAATAAAAAGTACAATAATAAACACACCATCAGAAAAGGAAGGAGTGCAATATTTATGGACAGATACAGTACCTGTTATAATTTTCCAAAGATATGTATAAGCTGTTACTCTTCATATGCAACAAACTAGGCAATTTAACAGTATGAAGGAAATATTGAGATATTGGCTCACTAATATATATACATGTATACACACATACACAACTACGTGTGTGTGTGTGTGTGTGTGTGTGTGTGTGTGTGTGTGTGTGTGTGTGTAAAAGCATATGTTGCTTTGCTTCTTTATACAGTACATTCAGTAATGATTAAAAATGAGAATCAGTTTTCATCAGATCATGTATATAAACCACGTATTGATTATTTCCCCCTATATACATATAAAGTAAAGCCGCCTTATTATTATGTATAAAATTATAATGCAACATGATTCACAGTTTCAGGCAGGACGGACACGTTCATTCAGATGAAGTCATTAGTGCAAGAGTGTAAATAAAGTCTATAATAAGACATCAGAGTTAGTGTTACAGTGGGATGTCAATACAAAGCATGGATACCCATTATTTTGTATTTGTTTAATTTTGTTGCATGTCTTGAATGGGCAGGGGCTGTTTTGTGTGTAAGGTGGATATAAAACCCAGGGTTAGGTGCTGCAGAGAACTGACTTTGCATTTACACCCACTAGGGAACAATTATGATGAATGATTGTTTCTTTCTCTCTCTCTCTCCCTCCCTCTCTTTCTTTCTACCACTTAGTCCTTGTAGCAGCCACACGGACATGAGCATAAACATACAATGATAATATTTTCCCAACATTTACAGTTTAATGCATCTATCCACCCTTCTATTCAGTCTGTCTGCCCATCTGTCCATCCATCCACCCACCCATCCATCCTGTCTTTTTATTTATCCATCCATCTATGATCCAAACCATTCAGTCCTTGTGATGGTCAAAGGGACGCCAGATTGCTTTCCTCTAAAAATTCAGTTTTCACATTTCAATTTCAGGCAAAAACTACAAAAAACAGATTGAATCAAATCTTGATTTGAAATCGATTAATCCTGCAGCTCCACATACAATGACAATGCTTTCCAAACATGTACAGCCTAATTTGTGCATTATCCATCATACCATCTATCAGTCAGTCTGACCATCTGTCCGTCAATCAATCCATCCATCCATCCATCCATCCATCCATCCAGTTCTTGTAGCAGTCACAGACGCCAGTAGAAACATCCAATGATAATATTTTCCCAACATGTACAGCCTAATTCAGCATTAAGTACAAATTACGATGCAATATGCTTTGCAGTTCCAGTCAGCAAGGACACATTCACACCGATGAAGTCATTAGTGCAACAGTATACATTTCGATGCTGGAACATCCCGATCGGACGCCTGTAAAACACAGCATGCCCGGAATGTAAAATCAATCGCAACCTTTACGCGAGCAAAGATCTCTGTCGACTCATACAAATGTACTGAAAGTGAAATGGAACAGCACATTGTGTGTGTGCAAGTGTGTGGGTGGGTGTGTTAACCTCAGACAACATGCCAATAGTGGAGACTGCTCTTTCTAAGTAATGAGATTAGCTGACAGCATATGTGCAACAGGATAGTCTCTGTTTGCGATCCGCTGCTCGCACAGCCAACATGCTGGTCAGATTTACTGTTGCAAGATGCCAAAGGCTTCCCAGTATCGTGATGTGGTGTCCAGTAGCTTCAATATTTTCTCTGAATTAACAGTCACATTAGCAGGTCTAATTGATTAATTTGACCAGGAATAACAGGCACAAACACAATCCCAGTGAATATGAAACCACCACCTGACTGGCAAGAGATGCTTCACGTAAGCTTTTCTTTTCTATATATTCTTTCTAATACTTTCAGGCAGATAAATCTGTCATATTTTGTGGTTGCGGTGGTGGATGGGTTGTGAGGCCGGGGGTGGAGGGAGGGATGCGGTTGGCATCGCAGTGTGTGTGTGTGGGCATGTGAACTTGGCAGAAACATGAGATGAGAAAATACACTCACCAATTCCATTGTCTCCTGGAGATTGTACATCACGGTTTAGCCTGGGTGGTGTGTTTCTAAGCTCTGCGATGCATTTATTGTCCAAAGGGAGGATTAGTGCTGGCGATGCAACAGGATTTGTCTTTCTGAAGAACGGCTCAATTTTCATATCTCCTTCAAAAGAGACAGAAGTTAGGGTTCGGTGGATGGTCAGAATCAGAGGATTGTTATTTCAGTCAATTCTTCAATATACAAAATGCATGACAAATATTATTTTAAAGTGTCAGCTGTTGTGTACTCTGCAGATTTCTGATGTTAGCAGTAAACACAAACTGGTGAGACAAAAGTTGTGAGTATTATTCAAAGTTGAGTTCGAGTCATTTTAAAGTTGAATATAATTTAACATGGATGCTGTGGTGTGATGAATCAGAACAGGACTGGAGACACAAGCACCAGAAACATACCTGCAAACTCAGAAGGTCTGAAAAAGGTGACAAACTTTTTACACACCTATTTACCCACTCTCATGAGTCCACACCCAAACATACAGTACAAACACCAGATTAGTGAAACAAACAAAACAAAAAAAAACAAAAACGCAAAAACATACAAAACTAAAACCCTCTTCGTTCACTAAAGAAAGGTGACTGTAGCCAAAAGGTGACGAGTTTGCAGGTGTGCAGAAATGACTTTCCTCCTCCGGGACCCTGGGTTGTATTTCACAAATATACTGAGAAGTTCAGACATTTGGGAGGAGTTCAGAGCAAAGCCACTGCTCATCCACATCAAGAGGACCCAGCTGAGGAAGTAGAGGTATCTGGTTAGGATGCCTCCCTGGTGAGGGGTTCTGGCATGTCCAACATGGAAGGGATGCCAGGGCAGGGCAAGAACACACTGGAAGGATTATGTCCTTCCCAGTTGGCCTGAGAAGAGCTGGAATGGTGACTGGTTGGAAAGAGGTTTGGGGATCCATGTTTTGGGATGTTGCACCTGAGGCCTGGACCCACAGTGGAGGGATGGAGGGAATGAGGGATGGATGGATGGACAGACGGACTCAGGAAAAAGTGGCAAACTGATTAAGTGTGAATAGTTGTTAGTCATTATATAAGGATGGAAGGATGGATGGGTAGGTGGATGGAATAATATTTATGTAACACATATTTGTACTCCATGACTTCCAAAATTGGGGCGGCCATGGCTCAGTTGGCAGAGCGAGCTGTCCAATAACGGAAAGGTTGGGGGTTCAAATCCCGCTCTGTGCTAGTCAGTCTGTTGTGTCCTTGGGCAAGACACTTCACCCTCCTTGACTACCACACTGGTGTATGTATGCATATGAAAGTTTGGTGGTGGTCAGAGGGGCCACAGGTGCGAATTGGTATCCACGCTTCTGTCAGTCTGCCCCAGGGCAACTGTGGATACAAATGTAGTTTACCACCACCAGGGGGAGAATGTGAGAGTGAATGAATAATGGATCGATAATGTAAATTGCTTTGGGTGCCTTGAAAAGCACTATAGAAATCTAATCCATTATTATTATTAAAACCACATACTGTGTATAAATCTGCTTATGTGTTGGTAAAGTGACTTATGGAGGCAAAAAAAAATCTAAAGAATGTAGTTTATATACTTAAAAACAAAGCTTTCAATTCTTCTGTGATAGTTTGAAGCTCACCATTTTGTGATTGCCATTGGGACAAAACGAGATTAAAAATCTATGAATGTGGGCAAAAACATAAAACTTGTTAACAATGGGTTTGCAGTTACACAAACATGCATTTGTATCATGAATAATTAATATAAACGCAGTAAAAATCACTTGTGTTTATGCAACACAAGGTGCCATAAAAACACTGAATTTCGACTCTCACTCTAAAAAGCACAGAGCAGGAATGGGATGAGACGGGAAGGGATGGGGTTCAGTCTTCTGGGAATGGTACAGGACAAGAATTTATTTTTTATTTTGTCCTGGGACTGGGACGAGAGAATATTTATGGGATTGTGATGGGACAGGAGTGAAAATCCACTCCAGTGTCACCAACTGGTAATAATGCCACGACAAAGGTGTGATTTAGGAACTCTCACATAGCCAGACCTTTTTCCACACTTCATTTTAGCTCTGAGCTCCTACAAAAAGGTTTCAGTGAACCTATTATCATTGTGGAATGGGGGAAAAACCTCTCTGACGGGCATAATTGCCTTGGGCTGCGCTGTATTCAGGTTGTAGTGGTGGTATCTTTGCAAACACTGTTGAGATGGAACCTATTTTGGTTTAATGTTCAAATGGCTAAATCCTTGCACAAGAGAAGAAAGTCAGTCCTCATTTTCATTTATTGGAATGAGATAAGACTGGTTATTTAGAATTATTTACAGTCAGTGTATCTAACTGGCGATTTATTTCTGGCCAAAAGTAAAGATACAGTTGTGCTCATAAGTTTACATACCCTAGCAGAATTTTTGATTCACTAGCTGTTATTTTTTTTAATGTATACATTTCTAAAGTTCATTTTATAGGGATGATAGTATGGCTTCTACCTGTTACAAACAAGCTGTAGTAACTGATGACTCACATAAGGAGATTATAGCAGGAACAGGAATACAGCATATGAAAATATTTAAAGTCACAGTAAAATCAGAATAGTTAACACTTGCATGTTTGATTTTGTTTTAGCCAATCTTTGATGCTTTTGTTTGTTTGTTTTTATATCCATCTAATACAAGAACCTGTTTCACTCATGGCTAGTGGGTTGGTGAAGCCTAAGGCACTGATAGTGGGGAAAACAGGACAAATTCATGGGGCCCAGTGTTTGTGAGGGCCCCATAGCTCTGTAGAGGGGGCCCATTGGATATAGGTTAGAAGTTGTAACAATTTTGCATAAGATTCGCTGTATTAGAGACAGGGCGCCACTACCAGTTATGGGCCCCATGAACGTGTGTGATTGTTGTCGACCCTACAGAAATTTACCATCTTCTCATTCTGTCAGACCAGGGGGATGGTGGTGGGGCCATGTCCACTAGGCCCCTTCCACTCCTCTATAGGCCATGGGCGCCCCACAAATGCGAGGCTCCATGAATTTGTCACGACACCCCCCTAACCCCAGTCTGACAGATTGAGAAGATAGTCAATTTCTGTCGTGTCCACAACGATTATGCTTTAATGAGGTCCATAACTGGTAGTGGTGCCCCTGGGTGAAGCCTTTTATTATCAAACAAATGTGCTCTGACAACAGAAACTATCCAAATGACCATCACAAGTAATAATCACAAGTTTACATACCCTTGTTCTACTTCATCCTCTTTATTGGTCCCACCTCTTCAACATGAATGACAAAAGGAAGTCTTTTGTGGTAGTTGTGGATCAGAGACTTCATTTTCTCAGAATGTAAAGCTGCCCATTCTTCTTGGCAGAACACCTTCAGTTCCTTTCAGATTTAGGATTTTCTTGCCTGTTTGACTCCTCCCACTAAGTGGCTCAATGATACGGAGGTCAGCAGACTGAGATGGACACTCCTTCACCTTTGTCGGCTGTAGCCAACGACAGGTCGACTTGGCCTTGTGTTTTGGGTCATTGTCATGTTGGAACATCCAAAACCATCTCCTGTTCATTCTGACAGGGTATGTAAACTTATGAGCACAACTGTAAGATAAGATATTCCTTCATTAGTCCCACAAGGGGAAATTCCAAATCTATTATCAATATAATGGCAAATCAGTTGACCACCTAACCTAATATGCTGCATTTGTTTACAGAAAAGAGTATGAAGCAACTGAGAAGTCATCTCAACAAGTAATATTTTAATCACATGAGAGGAGATTCATTGAACATTCATCTATCGACACAAAACGTGCTGGAACTGAACACAATGCAGAGTTTCCAAGGGCTCCATCATGTTTCAGCCAGTATTTGAAGTGCATTCGAGCTGCATTGAGCTACGTCTGGGGTCTCTGCAGTGGAACCTTTAAGGGGAGGATTAATAGGAGTAAGGGTCTGCTGATGCATGCTCTTGCTCCTTCGGGTCTCCATAATTCACATTGTCAGCTGAAGAGCCAGTGCCGAGCACCAACCCGGAGCTGTCTCTCATCATCACACACAGTCAAGAGCCTGTCAGAACAGATGAAGCCACCGGCTCAGCACTGTCGGGGAACATTGAGCCATAATTCACATTCTCCTGCCCCGACAGGCCTCACTAAATCCAGGTCCTGCCATGAAACGCTGGCGTCTGAACAAGGAAGAAGCCCCGTGCCCAAACCAAGGGAGACCCATGCCACGATGGGAAAGATTAGCAATAATCCACACGTCGCCACCTTCCCTTCACATGATATTGGCATTAGTAATTGGCGTGCACCTTTTCCACAACAGTCTTACAGAGGTCCAGTACTGTGTGTGTCTCTGCATGGAACATCTCAGTGTAGAAACAGAAAATTCAGACGCATCACCTCAGCTCATGGCGTGATTTGAATATGGAAGATGACATTTACAATAAATTCGTCTCTGCGTTCGTATTATATTTCAACCATGTCCCAATTAAACTTAGAGGACTTGTTGGGGATTAATTGAATGAAATGATTCAGGACATCATACCGCTGCGTCCTTTTGCGACAGCTGGGAGGTGGATGGGTTCGTCTGACCCGGTGCAGCTGGATTTGACACCTCAACAGCGACCTGATATTTGTGCTAATCTTCACATCTTGAAAAGACACATTAAAAAAACTGAAAAAAAAAACCTCCATGTCCAATTTACTGTGCCAAAAGAAAAAACCCAGCAAGTGTATTTAATAGAAATTTCAACACCATCAGCATACAGAATCCACATCTGTGTTTGAGCAGCTTAATTAAGCTATAATGAAGAAGCGGCGATGCTACATCTAGCTCAGGGATTTCTGGTGCCCGATGTCAGACCTCATTTATACCACCAGGCTCTATGATTGGCACCTCGGTCTTGGAGAAACCTCCAGGCAACATGAACATGAGCCACCACCAGAAACAGACTGTAAAAAACTGTATTCCAGACAAGCTACAAACAAGACCTAAGATTTACAGACTGTGAGAAACTGAAGGGAGTAACTGAAAGCAAGTTAAATACTTTGCTGAGATGCTGTAATTTCCCCGGGTGATATTTATCATGGCACAGATGATGATTCAAGAATATATAAAAAGAGACTGCACTTATGCAGACAGGAGTAAATTTAAGATAACGGCACTTTAGGAATATTAATCACCAGTCACGTCCGTCGCTTTAGCATGCTGCTAATACAAATGTATAATTCAAGTAATTCAAATACATATTTAATTTGCTGGAGGCTGTGTGTGCAAGAGGACAAATTACTGTACCGAAAAAGAACTGATGCATTAACATATGTCAACTGCCAGACTCTGATTTTTACGCTAGCTGCTCAATTAAACGCCCGTTTGAGTTCGCCATGCACGTCTTTGAGATCTGATGCTATTCAGACCCGTCATACAACAGCAGACTGTTTACATGCTTCTTTTTGATCCTTGGGATTCCTCTATGCATGTGCTGTGTTGACTCGTCATTTATACACCGACTTATTTACCAAATTGCATAAGATGATGAATCCACATGCTGAGATAACTCTGAGCTAACAGGGCTGTAGCATAGCAGGCATTACTCATTATGTGTTTTTAAATCTGCACTGCCTTAAACCAAAGACGCTTACACGTGTAGGAATATTTGAACCGACCAGCACACTGGGAGCTGCCTGCGTTTTCTCAGAAGGTTTTTGATGCCTCAGGGAATGTCCAAATTTTGGGCAAGCTGGTACAAGCAGGGGAAGAGTAACTTCAGTAACATAGAACACAGATCTTGGTAAATTAGTTCTGCACCGACCGTTTTGGGAGCTTATTAAATAAAAATGTGTTGTGATGAGAAATATGAAACCATCCCATTATAGTTCCATTACTTTAAAAAAATATATACAGTTTGCAGATTGTTTTAAGACCAATGAAGCAGTTGTGTTGGTTAACTCCCCTATAATGTTCTGTAGAGACTGAACAGTCTTTTAAAGGTTCAATACGGAAGATTTAGTTATGTTAGTAATTTATATTGGTGTTGGAGCCTGTTGTTTTGTTGCCTTTGACCAGACATGGATCATGATTCTTGGACGAACCCCATTTATCTTCCTCCATTGGTTCATAAACTGCAATTTTGAAGCATTAAAGGAGTGTTTTGTTTTGATGGAATTTTGTATGTTAAAACATTTCCCTGTGGTCAACATTAATTAAATGGAATATTTGCCATCCTCAACTCTATTTCTGAGTAAACTGCAAAAATACAAATCTCACCAAGTGTATTTTTCTCATCTATAGTCAATTATGTTATCACTCTTAAAATAAGACACAATCACCTGAAGAGTAACTTTTCAGTGAGATAAGAACTAATTTTTAGACATAATAGATCTGGAAAATTTTATTTCAAGAAATATTAAGATAGTTTTCACTTGTTCCATTAGTAGATTTTTTTTTTCTTAATTCAAGCTGAGCTGTGTATCATTTGGTAGACCAGGTCATCCAATGACTAAAGGGTTGGCAGTTTGAATCCTGGCTCCAATTCTTCACATGTCAAAATGTCCTTGGGGAAGATGCTGAATCCTAAATAGCTCCCAGCAGATGTGGCTGTGTGCATGATGGGTAAATGTGAGGGTATGTAAAGCATTTTGAGCACCATGACAGTGGAAAAATGTTATGCAAGTACAGCCCATTTACCATTTATTCGGTCACCATTCAACAAAATACACCCAACATGAGTGCATTCCTGCCTCCGTTTTCAAGCTCTTGAGTTGAGTTGTAATAATTCACCCACATACTGGGAAAAAAATGCCCTCTGAAAACAAGGAAAAGAAAAAGTACATACATATTATTGCTTGAATTAAATAAGAAAATACATATTCTGCTAATGGAACATTGGTAAGATTTCTTGAAGCTTTTGTCAGATCTACTGTCTAAAAATAAGTTTTTGTCATTGAAAAGTTACTCTTGAGGTGATTGTGTCCAATTTCATGTGTGATGAGATATTCTGACTAGAAATGAGAAAAATACACTTGGTAATTTTTTTTTTTTTTCCCCCAGTGTAATTACACCAGAAAGGTTGTTTTGAGCACTGGCTCTTTAAATGCACAAGTCACTTCACACCCCATCCTCTGGATCTAAATACAGAGACAAATACATGTGTGGCCTTTAGAACTTTTCTAAAACAACAAATGGTATATGCTGGTATTGAGTGTCCCAGTGACTTCCGGTTTACTTCCACTACCATGGGACCTAAAAATAAGTGAACTCGCCATGTATTGCTATGGCGATATAATCATTTTTGGTCCCGTATGAATTGTACCATGAAACATATATTTATAATATATAAATATCTTTTTTCATACGAAGAAAACCACGATTCACAGTGAAGAAGTTTGATGGTGGCAGGTTTTATGAGAGGACGCTTTGGGAACTACAGCTCTGGATGCAAACGAAACGTCATAACTGACTCATATCAATCTGACCTGATCAATTTTAGTCTTAGTCCTTGGATCTGCTGGGAAGCGAAAGAAAGAACAGCTGTTCCTGCTGGAATGGTCACACTGAGGTACAAAACACGCCAGCATATCTGTTATAAATGTACGTTTACTTCTCGCATAGATCGGCAATGGAGAAAGAGTAATGATGTGACGTCAACAACGCAACGTAGTTTCTCATTTTTGTTTTCGCTACAGCTTTTATCTGAACAACAAACAGTAAAACGTTTTACATGAAAATCATTTTGATCCCCAAACATCATATTTCATATAAAGGACATAAAACAACTGGGACCAGAAAATAGATACTTTGTTCTCATTGAAATGCATTCATTTTTTCAAGCTCAGAAGCCCCATGAAATCGAGTGGAAGTGGCGTCACTGCGGCACTCAATATCCGCCTGAGACCCAGCAACGTATTTTTGTCCTCTGTAGTGGACAAGAC
>JAPTYR010000025.1:39991001-40001193 GCA_029814505.1 Siphamia roseigaster | reverse complement strand
AACCCCTGTTTCAAAATGGCGGCGGTATTGACGTATTCCGAAGCAGAGAACGCAACATCTAGTGTTCTATATCTATGAATATATCTGATATACTGCCCAGCTCTGCCTGGGCATAGCGGTGTTGCTAACCTCTCCAGAGTTGGTCCATCTTTCACCGTTCCATGAATGTTAGCACAGATAGAGTCCTCTGCCCGAAGTGACACCAGCTCATGGATCTCAGTGTCTCCCCACTTCAACATCTTTCTGGTCGCGTTGATATATTTGTTTACTGTTTGCTTACTGTACATGGCCAATACTCATTTTTAAATCCCCTCAGCGTGGAGGTCAGACACGTAATACTTCATCAAAAGATCAGACCTTGGTTGGGGAACAAGAGGTGTTCCTTTTCCATACCTTTCCAGATTCATGACTCCATCTTTGTCATGGCTCTGTTACTCTTATAAAGCTGCGATAAAGGTGGGACTACCATAGATTTAAAAAAAAAGAAATCATACTATGAAGACTTGAAACAAGTAGATTCTGCTTAAAATAATTCAATAATCCTTAATTAATATTGTCTTATTTCAAGAAAACATGATAAGTGCAACTTTCTGACTGCACTGGCTGATTAAATGCTTTATTTCAAGTAAAATTAACTAATAAAATCAGTTTAATTGTCTTATTTTTGCACAGGCCTTTTACTGCAAGTAAAGCCAGACATACCAGAGTGCACTGTGATCAATTTACTTAAGCTTTCATGCAGCATATGCTCACACAGTTACAGCTAATCTATGGGCAGATTCATTCATTAAGATAAAAAGAGTCATGCTGATTATGCAATACATAATTTATGCTTTACTTTAAAAACATTACTTTGGAATAACTTTCCACCCGTGAAAAATGTCAAAAATGAGAACTCTGGACGTACTAAGTGAAAGTTACACAGATCACAAATGAATGTGAAACAGTAATAAGTGGCAAAAATGGTTTTTAACTCAGCTGTGCAGCCCAGAGAATTGCAGCTGCTCTTTTATTTACGCCTGTTGGCCTTGTTGTCCATTTTAAAATCACTTGGGTATAAAAGCAGGACTGTTCTGTCCCGGTTATTTATTCTTCTACTTCAAAAGGGGCAGTGGAGCAGACTCACAAAGACGACAAAAAAAAAAAAAAAATCCCAGGTATAAAAAAAAAAAAAGAATGCAGTAAAAAGACCGCAGTCATTGTATTTGCATTAACATCTATGTCCATATTGTCTTTCTTAATTAAATTCTGTACTCTTCCTATTCATGCTCATTTTTTCCTAAATTCAGCATAAAAAGACTGAAAGTGTGACATTCCTCTGAATTCCTTTTGTACAAGCCCTGAAGTCTTAGCATATTTTATACATGGCAGATTATGTTCCCTTTTTATGTCAAAATGTACCCATGGTTTCTTCTAAAATCACTGTTACACTTGAGACTGAGACCCTTCTTTTTACAATATTATAATAAAAATACAGCATGTGAAGCTTATGAAAGAAACTGCAAGATTTTACATCTCAAAAAGGATCAGTTGTTGTGTTTCAGCTTTTCTTATAATAGAGAGCAAAGGACAAAAGGGTATCATGCAGAAGAAATTACTTAAGGGGGATTTTTAAAAGCTAAATTTAACAAACCAGACTTCAGAGACAAAAAAGGGCAAGAAGAAGAACCCCAACAGAGAGAGAGAGGACGTTATATCCCAAGGCTGTGGAAGCTACTCACAGGGAATTGTGCGAAGATACAGGTTGTCCCTGATCACCTGCTGGAGCTTGTGGTCCAGTGAACCCTTCTGAAACTGCAGACTGAGGTAGTGACGCAAATCAGTATTCAACACCTTACCTGGAAGAAAGCAATGAGAACTGTGTGTCACTGCAACAAGCAAATCAGACAGGAAGGAATAGACAACATATTAACTTCCAAAACACCTCATCTGATAATTCCATTTACAGATAATTAAAAAGAAAATACAGTTCATAATAGGCAATTTCCCAGTGAGGTAAACAATAAACACTACAGTACAAGTGCAAAATTAAAAATGACCTTGTCCAGACAGACGTTACTTGTACCTGAGCAGACCAGTAGAACAGTAAACATGGAGATGAAATGTTAAACAATAAAGCTTGACATTTAATTGAAAATGAAAATGCATGTGTTTCATCTGAGGGTGTGTACTGGCTACAATCTGGCAATAAGATAGAAATCACAATACTAGGATCACAATGTGATATATTGCAATATATCACTAAAAAGTTAAGAAAGTCTTATTAAGATTATTTCCTAAAAATAAATGTAATTACACCACAAACATTTTATTTGATCAGAACAGGATCTAATGATTATCATAAAACTTTCTTATGAATAAAAAAAAAAAAAATCTAAGTGCAGGATTTAGATAAAGTTATAACATGCAAGTTTACCAGTATAAGAAAACAAACGCACACACGCACGCACGCACACACGCACACGCACAAACAGCTTCTTTCCAAAGGTGATAAGTGCCCCGAACTCCTATCGGACTTCAAATGTGAAATACTCTGGACACTAAGGACAATACATACATGCAATATTATTATTTCTGTCTTTTAAAAGATACTCTGAATGTGCAATATTATATACATTTATTTTTTTATTTATTAATTAAAAAAAAACCTGACTTGAATATGTTTCAGTGCAATATATATATATATATATACACACACTTATATATAAGTATAATATATATATATATATACACACACTTTCAACTTGAACACTATATTTTATGGTATACACTATATTTACATTGCAAATAACTGAATGAATGTGCACATTTGTTTATTTTGTAAATATTTTATTTATGTTAGGTCTTTTATTTAGCTTTTATACTGCTTTTTTGCACTGACATTGGTGGAAGCTTAATCGCATTGTGTGTATATTGGCAATAAAAGGCATCCAATTCCATTCTATTCTATCCTAAATAAAATCATGTTTTACAAACATTGCAGTTTAAGATCCTGCTCTATAAACAAAGCTTAATAAACAAAAAAGAAAACCAAAAACCAAAGCTGAACCTCTGCCGTGTCTATATTTGAGTGAATACCTAAAAATATCAATACAGGACTTTTTAATATTCACACAGTATTGTGAATTTTTCTATTGTGTGTATTTTCTTACATCCTCAGTTGCAATGAACAAGACTACAACATTAGTTCTGTTACATATTGGATGCAAATCATACTTGAGTGTGAAGAAGTTGGAGTTCTGCACAGTGAAGTTCAACTAGAGGAAAGTGTACCATTCTCCTCAGAGCGACAGAATGTCAGGGAGTGGAAAAAGGGAGATAAAGAAATAAAGAGAAAATAGAGAGAAAATTCCCCTGTGCCTGTTACAGTAGTTTTCTTCCTCTGATAGACTCCTGCTGAGTGTAGAGAAGGAGCCCCTTCCACTGAAAGGGACACTTAAGACTTGCTTTGAAAAGGGTTTCGGTTACACTCCGGGCACTAATAACACGCCGTTTTTACTCCAAGCTGCCAAACAGAGGGACACACATTTAACCTTATCCAGACAAGTCATCTGGTGAGTCTACGCACAACACTTGATGGCAGTTATTCTGACAGTTGAAACAATACCTGCAATGAGATCATCAGATTCTGGTTTTGTGTTTGATCATTTTATTACCACGGAAGAGGGGGGGGGGGTTGATTTTGGGCTTGTTTTTTGTGTTTGTCCGTCTGTTTGTCAGCAACTTTCCATTAAATTTTGGTGAATGTAGGTCAAAGGTCAAGGTCACCAAAAATGTGTTTTCATAATGATCAGAGATCGGCAAATCACGAGTTTCCTTCTCATTTCTGTACACTCAGTTTTATATATAGCTTCTTTTTTGTTTTCACTGTTGATGTGCATTGACATCAGAGCCTTGAAGGACAAATTCTCTAGGTCAAAGGTCAAGGATATAACTTTTGAACTATTCATTTTCCAGTAGACTTCCAATGAGCACCAAAATGTTCATCTTTCAATTGTGCATCTTATGTTTTATAGATTTGACATGTTGTTGACCCAAGAGGTCAACTCAGTCAACACCTAGAGACACTAAAATGGACTATAACAGAAAAAATGAGTGGAGTTGGAGACAAAGTTGCTGTCATTGACAGATAGGAAACCTGGCATGGGCTTCAAAATGGTGTCTTGACCTTTGATCTTGAGTGACCTTGAAAGGTCAAAATCAAGGTCACATGATTTTATATGGTCAAAACTCACTCCAAAAATAGTGGTGATAAGTATACAGGTACTATTGTTGACAGATAGGAAACTATATGTAGGTTCCAAAAGGCATCATAACCATTGACCTTGGGTTTCCATCCATCCATCCATCCACCCATCCATCCATCCATCCATTATCTTCCACTTATCTAGGGCCGGGTCGTGGGGGGTAACAGTCTAAGCAGGAATGCCCAGACCTCCCTCTCCTCAGACACCTCCTCCAGCTCCTCCGGCATAACCCCAAGGCACTCTCAGGCCAGGCGAGAGACCTAGGTCTTCCCCGAGGCCTCCTCCCGATGGGACATGCCAGGTACACCTTCCCAAAGAGGCGTCCAGGATTCATCCAAAACAGATACCCAAGCCACCTCAGCTGACCCCTCTGGATGTGGAGGAGCAGCGGCTGTACTCCGAGCTCCTCCCTGGTGACTGAGCTGCTCAGTCTTTCCCTGCACCCAGCCACCCAGCGGAGGAACTCAACTGGAGTTTTTGGAATTGGACTATGGGTCAAAGGTCAAGGTTACAATGAAAGGTCAGTATCTAATGTTGAATATATCTTTTGAAATATTCATCTTCCAATGAGCATCTTCCAATGAGCACCAAAATGCTGTTATTTAAATCCTGCGTCTTGTGTGTATATATTTTGACCTATTGTTAACCCAAGAGGTCAGAGTTCACTCGCTCAATACCTAAAAAATTTAAATAGACTATAACAGAAAAACAAGTGAAGATAGAGACTTAGTAAATACTATTAACATATAGGAAACCTGGCATGGACTTCACAACTGTGTCATGACCTCTGACCCTGAGTGACCTTGAAAGGTCAAAATCAAAGTTTTAAATGGTTGCAACTCCAAAAAGAGTGATGGTAAGTACTCAGTTACTATTGTTGACAGACAGGAAACTACATATAGACTCATGACCTTTGACCTTCAGCGACTTTGAAAGGTCAAACCCAAAGTCTCATGCTTCGAGAGGGGGATGTCCATTAAGAGCTCAAATGTTTGTGAGGGGTGGGGTTTGTTGTGCCTGGCACCATTTGTTACACTTTTTTATTCAGGTTTATTTTTTTAAGCCCCGCCTCCATTAATGTCCTCTGGCGCCCCCTAGGGGAGGCATGTCCCACACTGAAACCGACTGCATTAAATGTATGAGTGGGTCAAAATGACTTGGTAAGGTTGTTTTCTCACAATATCATCGAAATAAACGGTTGGTCATATTTCACATTCCACATTTTCCTAAAAAAACCACGTTACTGATGTCATGCCATTTAAAGTTTTTAAGCAATTAACTCATGCATGTAAGAGTTACAGTTTTATTTTCTATAACTATGAATATATTGAGGCAGTAAAGAGATACTGAATAAAATGCTTGACAATATTATTTTTCCTTTTAGGAGATGAAAAGCCCAATTTCCCAGAAGTAAAGCGTTTTCACTTTTTAGATGCTTATTCTTTTTTGCAGCGTGCCAAGTAAATCATGCTGTGTGTGCTGAAAAGTTACACTAATTATGTTAGTAACTGTAGTTGTGGTCGTTCACCGACTTCCACGCTCCGTATCTGCAGCCTCCTCCTGCTGCTCCATTTGTAGCAGCACCAGCCTGTCACATGGAGTCCACCACAACATATTGTGCATTGTCTGTCTTTCCATCTGGAAGACCAAGTTTTGATTTCACTGGTGGGACCTGCCGCAACAGAAGCCAGATGATGGGGGATGATTCAAAGCCCAGCTGGTTCGAGCGGCGGTGAGAACGGCGGCGGCTCTGGATCTGAAGTCCTCCATCTGCCGTCCACTGAGGACCCACTTCAGAGAACTGGCCTGGGCCCAGAGCGAGTCGGGTGCCCTGCCTCGGCCCCGGTCCTCCTGGCCCCAGGGCCTCGTCTGGAGTTGTTAGGTTGACCCCTCGTGGCTCGGCGCCAACCGCACTGCTGGCGTCGCCACTGAAAATAGCTCACCAATTCATCACACTGGCGTGCCAACAGGGTTTGTGCTGCATCGGCACTTTTCTTAATTTTGGGATCTGTTTCAGAGTGACCCACAGAGACCGCTGACAACTTCAGTAATAGCATTATTCAACGCTGTAGCTTCAAACCTCCATTAGCTGAGTTAAAGGCCTCAGCCTCACGTAGCGCTGGGTCTAATAGAAAAATGAGCAGTGAGCTGTTAGTGTGTACTGGGAAGGCAGTGGAATCCACCGGAAAATGCAATCTGTCACAAATTAGATCCTTATTTAACTCAATCCAATCCCAGTTGGTTAGAAGTCTGATCCATGGCTGCATTTGGGTGCAGGCGTTTGTCAGTGAAGGATCTGTTATTATTTTCATAAACAGTAGTTGTTCAGGTGGACGGTGGATCTGTATAGTCCAGCTATTTATAGTTCACTCATAGAAATACTCTAAAATACTCAGCACAAATCTTTTTTCAGTTTAAGTGGTTGTATAGGAAGAGAGTAGAGAAGCTTTATAAAAATTAGCAGTGAGATCATTTTACTTATGGATTTTAGATTTGTTTTATTTTCATTGACTCATGTAAACTGTTTATTGTAACAGCTGTAACGGCAACTTATCTGATGTATGCAGATGTTTCAAGAAAAGGGCTGTTATTACAAGTTTTCTTTATCCTGCTCCTTTCCAATCATGTAGAGTGACATGAATCAATAAATTAAATGACATTTGAAAATTAAATAATATTGTGTTATTGGCAAATATAACAATACTTTATTAGTTTAGTGACATTTTTATACTTTTTTTAATTGTTATGTAGTGCAGTTTATAGCATCTGTTAATATTTTCGGTCAACTTTTAATACTATTCTTATTTTGTGTTTGTAAAATGTTATATTCTATTTTGTTCATTTTTTTGTATTTTTATATTTGGTCTGTTATTATTTTCTGATGCATCACTTTTTTTTACTCATGTCGTTGCACTGACTGGAGGATAACGTTGAGTTCTAACAAAATGATTAGAATTGCACTCAGACCTCACATATACATGATTAGAGAAGTACTGTGACCTCACATGTACAGTTGCAACATGAAGGCAATCAAGTAACTCAGATGAAAGAAACAGAAAACAATAAATGTATCCTGGAAGAAAAAAATAAGTCAGTATTCATGGAGAAGCAATGGGTGCATCAAACTCTTCTTCTTCTTCTTCCTCTTCTTCGTAGTAGTAGTCGTAGTAGTAGTAGTAGTAGTAGTAGTCGTAGTAGTCGTAGTAGTAGTAGTAGTAGTGTCATTGTTTTATTATTATTATTATTAGTAGTAGTAGTAGTAGTAGTAGTAGTAGTAGTAGTGTCGTTTTATCATTATTATTATTAGTAGTAGTAGTTGTAGTAGTAGTCGTAGTAGTATTAGTTGTAGTGTCATTGTTTTATAATTATTATTATTATTAGTAGTAGTAGTAGTAGTGTCGTTTTATTATTATTATTATTATTATTATTATCATTATTATTAGTAGTAGTAGTAGTAGTAGTGTCATTTATTATTATTATTATTGTTATGATTATTATTATTATTAAAAACTGACAAATGCTTGACAATCCTACAACATTAAGCTGGTATTCTGACACTCGCTGTCACTCAGATACTAAAAATACATAATCCGTCCACGTTATCAGGTCTGAGACGACAGTATGACACAGGAAATGAGCTGCTCAATGGCCTTTAGGTAGTGCAGTTTCTGCCCTGATACTTCACTCATTCTGATGAGCTGTCAGCTTCAGTCCGCTGAGGAAACCTGCATCCGGAAACATGACGAAGGGCCTGTGGCTTCTCCTCCCATCCTGTTGTGTTTCTACGCTGATACCGAGGCTGAACCTGGAGCTAAAGCCCCACAGACGCTGAAGCCAAGCCCTTCAGCTGCTTTATGTCTGTGTAATTACCCACTATTAAAGAACCTCAGCTCTATTCTCACTCTAAATGATACCGCCAGTTTGGAAAAGATTAACCAAGTTCAACTGATGGCGAAAAGATAGATGTGATGGAATTAAGGAGCGGAGAACGATTCCATTGGAAGAATCAATAAGATAAAAGGCTTTCACTGACACTCACCCATTACCTTCCACAAAACAGACCAGATTCATAAAACTCTGAACTTTTACCATCAGCAAATACGTTTTACTTCCAACCCATCCTCACATAAAACATTTCAACTGGGTTCAACTTCCTCACCATCAAACACAAAACTAAAATATATCTATTAATAAATTCGGCAATAAAATAACACAAACAGTAAAAAAAAAACCCTATGGGTGAATTAACTAGACCAGGATGGTTTAAGTTCAGGTTCCACATACAGAAAAAAAAAAGATCTCAAGTAAAACTAGAAAAGCCCTGGGAGAGTGCAGGCCTCTGCAAAGGTAGTCACCCCACCCACACTTGTCGTCTTCATTTGCTTATCTGGGTGTGGGTTGTGGGGGCAGCAGCCCAGACTCCCCCCCCCCCCCCAAAGCCACTTTCACCAGCTTCTCCAGGGGAATCCTGAGGTGTTCCCAGACCAGTCCAGAGAATACGCCCTGGGTAGGCCCTGAGGTCTCCTCCCAGATGGACATTCCTGGAACACCTACCCAGGGAGGTGCTCTCCTCACTCGATGCCTGTGACACCTCAACTGGCTCCTCTGGATGTGGAGGAGCAGCGGCTTGACTCCGAGCTGCTTGCCCTGTCTCTAAGGCTGAGCCTGCCCACCCTGCGAAGGAAACTCATTTCGGCCACTTGTACCCGTGACCTCATTCTTTCAGTCATTAGCTCATGAACATTGGGGACGGTCGGAACATAGTTCAACCGGTAAATCGAGAGCTTCACCTTTTGGCTTTGCCCCTTTCTTCATCCCAATGGACCAGTGTAGTGTAATGTTGTTTGGATGACTCCTGATGGTCTAATAATTTTTTCTGCAACAGTATATCTCCTTTAAAATATACATTTTGAGCATACCTCAGTGAAGTTTGGCGCTTTTCCATGTATTTATGAAACCTCCTCTATTGTATATTGTTTCTTTTCTATAATTCTGACAAAGCATAATGTGTGTATTCTGAATTAACTCCTCACTATAGGATTTTTTTTCACAAGCACAGCATTATGTTTTATAAAACCAGAGTTAATGTCGTTCAGTCTGGGTTAAAGCTGCACAGGATATTGACAAAAAAAAAAAAAAAAAACAGAGGCTTTTGTTGGAATGTTCTAATACATTCTCTTGTTGTTTTTCTTTTACTCAATCAGTGGAAATAAAACACACCAGATGAAGGCATTGTGTGGTTCCCCACCAGTGGGTCAGGTGTGCGGCACCCAGATGATACAATCCACACTGCAAGATAAAGGTCATCTAGACTTTATTAAGATGTCATCCAGACTTTATCAGGATGGAGAGTGCAAAGGCGGTGCAATGGAAAGATAGATTTGTGGGGCCATTGGTAGGTGAAGAACTGCACAATAATAAATGCATGTTGTGAAAGGCTCAGTAATGACCCAGGCTGCTGTTAAGGTCATTGTCTATTTAATGTTGGTTAAAATGATATGATAATGAAGGCGCGATTATATCATAATAGCATATTTTTCATAATGACTGAATTAGTTCGGAGAATCCAGACTGTGTAATAATAATGAAGTCTGTGTGGCGGGTAGTTTTCCGTGACTGTCAGTGAACACACCGAAGCATTACATCAGCGTATCTTTTCCATTCGCTGTCGATCAAGGGCAGCCACCGTCTCCAAATGTGAAGTTGCTCTGTTAAAATGATGGCAGCTGCTATTATTCTCCCAAAACCTGAGATAGCACAAAAGAAAACAGGTGCCAGGAGGATTTTTCATCTGTACCAAAAAGCCGAGATAAAGATGTAGAAGGAGAGCAGTCTGCACCCCAACTTCAAAATAAACAAAGGAAGACAGTGTTAAAATACCCCCATGTGCAATAAAAAATATACAAATACCAATAAAACTCAGTGATAAAGCAGAAATGAGTGGA
>JAPTYR010000025.1:37871321-37885026 GCA_029814505.1 Siphamia roseigaster | reverse complement strand
TCTCTGTCGACCCCGCTTAGGAGGACGCCAGGAACCTGAGCCCCAACGGATCAGACGACCGCAGCCGCAGGTAGAAACACAATACAGATCTTGAGTGTCTTAATTTTATCTTTAGGACTTGATTTGTTCACATTTTTGTTTAGAAGACATACACACATTTCAGTGTCCTGTTTAGTTTTAATTCTTAATTTCGCTATTAATTGTTTTGATTTTGAACAAATATGTTTTATCATCGACAGTTTTGAATGTTCTACCTGTAATTTTGTGAGATGCTGTGCAGTTTTTTCATCTTGATGAATGAGAAGTCAGATTTGACTCATTGTCTTTATTTTGATTTGTATATTAAAAATCAAAATCAAGAAAATTAACAAAATGAGCACAATCACGGACCAGTCTTGTTTCACTCAGGACAAAAAAATCTAACTAACCTTAAATAAATTGACACTTAACTTGACATTTTATTTCTTCTGAGAGCATTTTTGGTTGTATAGTGGAGTGCTGCTACAATAAATGGACAACAGGATGTAGACAGATTGAATTCAGGTGTTTGTTTTCTTACAGAGGTCTGGAATATTAAACAATAATGACTAATGTCATAGTTTTATATAGGGATAAATATCATTGCATTGTTTAGTTTGGTTTAAATTGTTATCTTTGCTTCCAAAATGCCTGAGATGGTTTTGACTTAGTTTCTCTTCATATTGATTTGCTTTTCATCCATAACTTTAATTTTAAATGTTCTATCTCTAAATTTCTAAAATTTTTCATGATTTAACAAAATAATATTCTTCTACCACAACTAACCATCTACTTTCTTTACATCTCACTGAGGAAGAAGAATCTCCTATTAAACTTTAAGGAATTGTTAATGTTTCTGTCAAATTTGCAAAGGGAAATATTGGTTTGTGCTCCTTTCCATCTTCTGCTGTTACTGAATTAGACTTTTTTTTGATCCCACAACATGGAAATTCACTGGTCAAGGCAACAGAAAAAAATGCAAGAAAAAATGTGCATCATAAAGTGTGCACAAGTCAAATATGACAAAATAATCATAGTAATAAGTAATAACACTTTAATGACTATGTACATATTTACAGCAGAATGGAATTGCAACATTAAGAGTTGTTCTTCATTGTCACGTTTCAGTTTGTTTTTCGCACAGTAATCGCCAACCTGCGCTGCTGATTTAGACAAGTCCAGTGTCTGGTTTTGGTTTTAGTCTCTGGACTGAACCTCTGGTCTGGACCATAGGACATGGTTTCAGACAGTTTGCCAAAGTCTTTGTCTAACATTTGTTTCTGTAGCTCTTTGTGCTTGGTAGAATTTCACGTTTGTCTCCTCATTGAACTTATGTGAAGACAATTATTTATTACATCTGTTTGCCTTCACCTTTTATAAGACTGATGAAAACACTCAGTGATATTTTTAGGTTTTACTTTTCTGCATTTTCACTCATGTTCATATTGAAAACCTTGCGTCGTCTTGTAAAACATTGACATGAGTGCTTCCGCTGTTATTAGATGAACAGATTATTTTTCACACTGAGAACATGAAATGGCTGTCCATTCAATGTTGTAACAATCTAGTTCTTGTTCCTTTTCCCATACATTAAACTGAATAATTCATATTCATCCTACAAATTCAGATTTTAGTTTTGTGTATCGTTGTGTTTGACGACATTTCTATTTGATGATTATGTACATTGTTCACCAAAAATATTCAGCTTTGATCAGCCCTTAAGGGCAAAGTCCTGTCATCAGACCTGTTCAGACTCCACCTCCTAGCAAGTCATGGATAGAGCAGTGGTTGAGCAAGCAATAGACTGAATGAGGAGAATGACAGTCAGAAAAAAGATTTTAAATAGAATTTTTTTTTTTTTTTTTTCCCTGACTCCGTCTATGGTTATTTTCGGTTTTAGGCACAAATGAACACGTTCCCTCATTGGCAGAAGTCTACAAGAATGTTTTAAAGGCAAAGTAAAGCAGGATCACAAGATGTTGAGTGATAAATAGGTTGAATTTATGTGTAAAAATCTGGTCTTTATGGGAACTTTTTTTTTTCTTTGAATGCATGCATTGTTTCATACAAAATGCATCACATATTTACCATGTCTCTGATACATGGACTCGCATCACATATTCTGCATATGTTTTAGTCCCATTCTGATTGGCTGCTGTGTCCAATAGAAAGAAGCGCAGTCGGGAGAGGAAGAGGAGCAGGAGTCGAGAGAAGAAGAGGAGCCGCAGCCGAGAACGCAAACGAAGCCGCAGTCGAGAGCGGCGACGAAGCCGGAGCAGAGAACGACGTCGCAGTCGAAGCCGAGAGAGAGGAGGGCGATACAGGGACCACCACAAGTCGTACGAATATACACAGACCACTGCAAGTCATACGAATACACACAGACCTTCTCATCTGATTTTTAATTATTCCGTTTCTTTGCAGCCGTCGACGGTCCAAGAGCAAAAGCCCCTTCAGGAAGGAGAAGAGTCCCATCAGGTGAGGAATGTCAACATCATGCGTCTCCAGAGGCTGAGATCATCAACTTGATAACCTGAACAGATATTCAACCTCTTCTTAAACACCACACACCCTTAAGTTAGCAGTGTTCTCTGGTTACGTTGTTCTTGGTGTTGGTTGGAGTTCACCCTCTTCATCTGAACTTTTTGGTACTTACATCTGTGTGTATTAGGGGTGGGAAGATTATCCGATACGTTTCGATATGCCCACACGTGAATCTGTGAGTGATTGAAAAATTTGGAATGATATTGTGACGCATCGGTTATTGAACGTATGTAGCGCTAAAATTCGATCTGTTCAATAGACTGTATTTTTTATTTACATTTCAAAGTGTTTCTCTTTCTTTGAGTAAAGTTTTCTGTTCTATCGACCCACGTTAATGTGCTTCGCGGCTGTGTACACTGTACAGGTCAGAATGAGCTCCGTGGATGTACTATGGAATGAGTGAGTGCCATGGACGCACTGTGGCATGAGCGCCACAGGTGAATACGCTAAAGTATGTATGTGAATCGGACAGGAGGAGAAACACGTGAGATTTATTATGTACTTTTGATCAGCTGTACTGAATACTGCAGTACATACCATAGATTCCTCCGGTGACATACATTACCTACAGTGAATCCCAGAATACCTCACAAAAGTGTCTCTTAAAGTGAAAGAAACTTTTTCTGTTCTACCTACATTACAAATACATTACCTGTATGAATTGATTCTGAGCTAGAAATTGAGTGTTAGAAAACGTGTAGAAACGACTCTGGAAACACAGTCCTAACTTTTTCACTGACTGTATGTGAAGTACATGTTCTGAAACTGAACTAAAGAGACTTTCACAGTCTTATAAGATAAATGAATAATCCAGCTCATTAAATTGCACTACATATTTTTTAATAGAATGAATGTCTTGAGTCTGTCTTGAGACATAGAATGAATGTCTTGGTAATCCTGTTCAGAAACACTTTTTTTTTTTTTTTTTTTTTTACACTGGGTGAAATGGTCCTTCCATGCTGAAACTAGTCTATAAGTTATGTATTCATAAACATGAATGGGGAAAAAAAAATCATACTTCTGAGACTTGCAGGCCTGCAAAAACTTTGACAAACCACTGCCATCCACACGGGATGGCAGTGACTGGTTATTTATGAGAAGAGAGGAACCAATAAGATGCCTTGCTTGCACCCCTTCTGTCCCTCCCTCTTCCTCCTTGCACACCTGTCCACAGAGGTACTGTGTTAGCAGGTTGAAGAGGAAAAGAAGTTTGTAAGGATAAAATGGCAGAGATAATGCACAATTTCCACATTCAGGATTACTTATTGCGGCTCATGAATAAGACATGAGGTAGTTTGGTTGATGTCTGAACTGTGACTAAAATTGCTGAGTTGGCTCTTCACCCTTCTGAGTTCTGCAGGCAGATGCGAGTTCAAGTTTGGGGAGGGGTGCTAGTTTCAAATCTTGCTAGCTCCCGAACATTACCAACTCCAGCTTTAATCATTCTATATCATGATTTGGGTGTGAATTGTTTCACATCATGAAGTGCCACTCGCATATCTTTAATAAATCGGATCTTAGATGTTGTATCGAGATGCCTATCGTATCGGCCTTACAACTAAACCTCCCAACCCTAGTGTGTATGTTGGGTGTTTTACGTCTGTTATGTGTACTTGTTTACAGACAGCCCATAGATAACCTGACCCCAGAAGAGCGTGATGCTCGGACTGTCTTTTGCATGCAGCTGGCGGCTCGGATACGACCTCGTGACCTGGAGGAGTTCTTCTCTGCCGTTGGGAAGGTGAGCTCTGATTAGCCAGCTGGGTCACAGGTGTGTCTTCAGGTCAAAGGAAAGAGTCAGAGGTTTCCCTCTTTATCAATAGTCTAACCCTACAGAATCAGTCAGACCTGATCCAGTTGTACTCAGCCAAGGAAGATCTGCCTTGGCTGAGTCTGTTTCTAGTTTTTATTAATTATGTTTTTCATTTGTCCTTGTCTGTTCAGCACTTTGTCAAACTGCATTGTTTTTAAATACTTTATAAAGTTGTAAATGTATACTTTTTGCTGATACCGAAGTATTTCATTTGCATCCCAGGATTTAGTCACAACCCACAACAGATGAAGACAGTGAAGAGGGGGTCGACCTCAGGGTTTTTTCCTCAAGTTTTCAGATATTTATTGTTCGACTGAAAATTTATTAATTTTTATTTTTTTACAGAACTTTGGATCAATGTACAATCCTTACAATTCTGTAAATATCCTCAAGAGTTTTACGGAATATTGAACTCGGTATGATACTGATGTTGCTGTAATAAACCAAATCCTCTTCTGTTCATGCACTTAAGGCTTATGAAAAGTCAGTTGACAAGTGAACCAATACTAATCATCGAAACAAAACTGATCCGGATTACATCCGATGCATCAGTGGATGAAGTGGTAATGGTTGCCATGGTAACCATTTCCCCGACTCCTGTGCAGGTTCGAGATGTGAGGATGATCTCTGACAGAAACTCACGCAGGTCAAAGGGCATTGCCTACATCGAGTTTGTGGAAGCAAGTTCTGTCCCTTTGGCCATCGGTCTGACGGGGCAAAGGCTGCTGGGAGTTCCCATCATCGTACAGGCCTCGCAGGTACAGACAAACACCTGAGTGTTCATTATCACACTGGTTTTCTTTTCTGCACATTTTACTTTTGTCTGTATGGTTTATTTTGTTCTATTTGTCAGATTTCAATATATTTTTTTAAACCTTATTTTACACTTTACTCTGATCTTTGATGATCATTAGTGGATTTTAATGTTCTAGTATACATTTATGAATTGTTCTGCTGTTGGGTACACGTTTGTCATGAAACTTGTGGTGGTGACTATAGCCAAATAAAACAAAATAAAATGGGACAAAATAACAGATAAGACATATAAAAACATTTTAACTGATATAACGATAAATAGTCAATAGAATTAATGAGCACAGCATGAAGATTACAAATAAGTAATCTGCAGAATGTTGGTTTAGAAGTTGCCTTGTTTTATAAAAAAAACTTTTAGATTGATGTTTGTAAACTATATTGACAAGTATTGGGACACGTCTACAGCTGTAAGACATCCTGTTGATGCTGATTTGACACATAAACATCAATATTACCTTAAAATTTAATGGGAGTCTTTTTGTCTTAAGTGAGATGAGAAGAAAGTAGATGGTGAGTTGTAATAGAAAATTATTTCATCAGCATGAAAAATATTTTATAAATTTAGAGGTAAAACATTTAAATTTAAAATCATGGATTTAAAAAAAAAACCCCAAACAAACCAAGATCAATGTTGAGAGAAGTTACTGTTGGTTCTAACCGTCTCCGAGTCATTTTGGAAGCAAATATAACTATTTAACACCAAACTAACCAATGCAATGATATTTATCCCAATATAAAACTATATTATGACATTTGTCATTCTTGTTTTCTATTCCAGACCCCTGTTAGAAAAGATGTCATGTCCACATACTTTTGCTCATATAGTGGATGGACCAGTGTGAATTGTTTTTGTCTTTTGTACAAATAATTTCCTTTTTTTTTTTTTTTTTGCGCTTCCATTTAACAATGGCAGTTCAGAACTCTGCCCTTTACCATCATGACTGAATGTTTGGTTTTCTGTGCACTTGTGTGTGTGCAGGCTGAGAAGAACCGGGCAGCAGCTGCTGCCAACAACCTGCAGAGAGGAACATCTGGACCGATGAGGCTGTACGTGGGCTCACTGCACTTTAACATCACCGAGGAGATGCTGAGGGGAATCTTTGAGCCATTTGGACGGGTCAGACTCACTAGCACCGCAGTAAAACACACCACACGTCCCTATTGTACTGAAGTTTACATACCAGATCTGGATGATGCCTACTGACAAATAAAACAGTGTCAGTAGTTTTGAAAAACAAATGTAACACATGGAGCCACTGATCATTTGTGTCAACAGATCGAGAGCATCCAGCTGATGATGGACAGTGAGACGGGACGCTCCAAAGGATACGGTTTCATTACAGTGAGTCCTTCATCAGGGTGTCTTCATCAGTGACCCCGTTTACAAGCGCATATAGCTAGTTATGATGTAAACCGTATAATCCACAGGTGTCAAACATACAGCCCGTGGACTGCCAAAGGGCCCAGCCCGACCCATGGGATAAATTTGTGAAATCCAAAAATTAAAGTATGATCTATAAGTTGTACTAGACATGGGTAAGCAGAGGCATAAAATTGTTAACGCTACACTTATCCTTAATACGTTTCAAATTGTTCATGTAATTTACAATTTTAAAGGATCATTTGTATTTGTAAACACTTTCATTATGTAACTTTACTTTTTTCACTCTAACATAGAGCGAAGTTTTGAGTTGATATTATTTATATATTGTATTATTTTACTGGTCTGGCCCACTCCAATCCATGCAGGGCTGAATCTGATCTGTTTTAGAGCAGTAATCTGATTATGATAAATCAGATTAACACACCTGCATTTGTCCCCCCAATTCCTGTATGTATACAAGTTGATCTGCTTTATTTAGTTCTTTTACATTTGAACATGTTCAAAAACAAAGAAAATCCAACATCTCTCTCTCTGTCTCAGTTCTCTGATGCAGAATGTGCTAAAAAGGCTCTGGATCAGCTCAACGGCTTCGAGCTGGCGGGACGGCCCATGAAGGTGGGTCATGTGACCGAGCACACCGATGCCTCTACAGCCTCATCCTTCCTGGACAGCGATGAGCTCGAACGCTCTGGCATCGAACTGGGAACGACAGGACGCCTGCAACTGATGGCCCGCCTCGCCGAGGGTGAGTGACAGACGAGCTGATGCTGAACATGATCTGTATCCACTAGACAAGAACTGAAGGACAGTGTGAGCTCTAAGGGCTCTGGTCAAATACATGTCAATATCACCACAGGTAGGAATATATTTGAAGATATTTTTGGGTAGTTGGTTCAGTATTCTACTGTAGTGTTGGTCACATCCCTTTGACAGTAGAACCTGTCGGTACCAGTCCACCGTTGTATGAGAAATTTACTTCACGAGCTGTGGTTCTTGAGTATTTTAGTGTAAATGGGTAGGAGGTGCAGGTGTTCCAACAGGTGGAGATGAGGTAACTCTCCATCCAGGACTGTGGAGTGGAGGAGGTTTGGACCAGGAAATGAAAACAAGTGTTTCAAAGTAGACAGAGGAAAAAATCATCCAGTCAAATGAATTTGAGGTGGTGCAGCTGCTTTATTTAATGACAGTGGTTTGTAACATTAAAAAAACAGCTTTATCTGAATGAAACCACCTGTAAAATCAGACAGCAATGAAAGAGAGAAAATGGAAGAAATTCAACTAAATGATGTCTAATGGAGAGAGATTTGCCTTCAGAGAATAACTCTCTTCTTCCTCAACCATCCTCACACCCTGATTGTCTTATCTTAAAGGTAAATAAATCAATAAAAAATACTTTTTTTATAATTCTATTTTCTAACTGCACTTTTTCTGTTTTTAAAAACCTTCAAAACAGGAATTTAGGTGTTTTTTGACTGGATTAATTATATTTCAATGATGAAAATTGATTTGTAAAGTAAATCACAAAAGGAGCACGGTCATGGAAGGAATTCAGTTTGTACTGCAAGGTTCTACTGTACTTGGAATAATTTTCTCTAAAAACCCAGACTGCACCTCATCCTTGTGAAATCTGAGTAAGAACTCTTTCTCCTTCACATATATTTGTTGGTGGCAAGTTAAGGTGTGTGTGTGTGTGTGTGTGTGTGTGCACTCAGACAGGGTGAACAGTGGTTGAAGGGTGTGTTTGTGTGTTTTCAGGTTCAGGACTTCAGATTCCTCCTGCTGCTCAACAGGCTCTGCAGATGAGTGGAGCCATCGCCATCGGAGCTATGGCTGCTGTGTCAGGTAACACACACGCACCACACAAGGATGAAGTAAATGAACCGATTATTTTAACCTCATTAATGAATATTCTGTAGTTTATAGAGTAGGGGTGTAGATCTCACTTTTAGTTCAAGAGTCTGAATCTGGGTAGAAATGGTTCAGTTGGGATGTTTTTGCCTGGATGCAGCCCAGCCTCTGGTCATAGGAGGAAATTTCAACTTCAGGGTGGGTGGGCTCATGCAGAAAGCAGGTGGCCTCTGCATCATCACATGAATGTTATTCATGTACAGGTTTAACCGACTTGTGTGTGTTTCAGCGGCCATGAATCCAGGATTGAACATGAATACTCCTCTGAATCTGCCGTCGCAGCCTCTCGCAACACACTGTTTCCAGCTGTCCAATATGTTCAACCCCCACAGGTAATGCTCACCTGTCTGTACATCCCTCTGTCTACACATATGTTTATCTATCTGTCTGTATGTCTGACCTCATGTCTGTCTCCTCAGTGAGGACATTCCTGGCTGGGAGGTCGACATCCAGAATGACGTGATTGAGGAGTGTAACAAACATGGAGGAGTCGTTCATATCTATGTAGATAAAAATTCCACTGAGGTACATGCAATACTCATTCAGTTGGGGTTTTGAGATCAGTTTACTTTTCTACACTGTTGTGATTTTACTTTGAAAATAAAACTAGGACTAAAATGAAAACGGTTTTAATCTTGGACTCAGTATTTATTTTAGTTTTAGATTAATAGTTACCAGTAATAACTCTGGTAATGCTGAATGTCTTCTCTGCTTGTTGCCAGGGTAATGTGTATGTCAAATGTCCATCGATCCCCGCTGCCATGGCAGCCGTCAATGCCTTACATGGACGATACTTTGCTGGTAAGACTTGTCATGTATCATGTTACCCCTCAGACTGAGCCAATCAGAGAGCAGCTCTGAAATGTCCTCTGTTGTGTCTCAGGTAAGATGATCACGGCAGCCTACGTCCCTCTTCCAACCTACCACAACCTTTTCCCAGAGTCTGTCACTGCCACCCAACTTCTGGCTCCGCCGCCACGCCGGTGACCCCACTGTTCGGACACTGAACAGTTGGCCCCGCCCCCTTTTATACTCAGTAATTCATTGTTTTTCAGTGTTCCTTTCATCTCCTGTTTCTTTTCCATTTATGGGCGTGGCATATTGTAGCTCCGCCCTTTCTGAACATTGGTCAGTGTTTGAGCTCCATGAGCTGCGAGGTGGTCAGCTAATGAAGGGCTGTCAGCTGATTGATTGGTTATTTGGTATTTAAATGTTTTCTAATCCAGATTTCATTTTGTAAAAATTATTAAATTTTATTTTGAAGTTCTGCCTCTGTGTCTTTAGTGTGATAGCGCAACTCAACGAAATAGATTTCCTGTCGTCATCGGTTTTTAAACAGATGACATATAACGGTGTCGTGGAAACTTTACACATAAATTTTAAACTTTAGTGTTGAATCCATTTTATTGACTGTTCTCAAATTTTAACTTAAAATGACCAGACAATTCTTGAAAGATACAGAATAAGGTAGGCCATTGAGTATGTTAAAACTAAGGATAACGAAATGCACATTTTTTTTTTCTGGGCTGCATGTACGTAAACAAAATATTAATGTTTCTCCATGAGGAATAAATTAATCAATACAAAAAGTACAATACTGGCATAAAATACATGATCAATGATCCTGAGGTAAATTTGTCTCAAACCTGAAACAAAACTGAAAACATCAATGTGTTCTATTTACAGCAGAGATCCCGGTATGGTCACACTGATCGAAACATTACTGCCATTTTAACTTATAGGGGATATGTTGAGTTGGTTATTATGAAATGAAATGTGTAGTTTAGCAAGCTTTTTGGGGAAGGCTTAGAAACTTTAAATGACCTTGTTTGTAATTATTATTGGGATGAGTATATGCTTTATATGTTGGTCATCTTCCTGTTCTGAATGTTCTTTAGGGTCTTATAAGCCTATTAAGCACATCAGTGTATGGCACTTACATAAAATATTCATACAGATGTAATAATTCATATTTTAAACATTTCTATTTAAAAACAGACCTGTTTGATAATGAACTTAGTATAATTACATTTGGATACTTGTCATTATTGATGAGTCATTTGTGTGTAATGACAATAACAAGGCCCAATATACATAATTATCTGGAGGCTGTCTAGTTTATGTTCATAGTTTTGCCATTTTGACCTGGATTCATTTGGAATTTTTTTTTTAACTTGATATGTTGTCTTAACATTACAATTCTGTAAATTAATCATCTATAACTGCAGTGCCTAGATAGCTGAATTATAGGTGATGTATAATATTTACATAGTATCATGTTCCTCATTTAAGAAGCCTATAGATAATTCATGGAGTTATAGCAGATATAATGGTATTTAAGGAGAAAAGTAAGAGTTTGCACTTGTACTGAAAAAGGATTCTACAGTTTCTCATTACTGTCACATCCCTCTGAAGCTTCCAAATCAACCAAAAATGAAAGAGTATCCACCCCATGTTGGTATTCACTTCATAAGTGAACTAAGAATGTCCATGATTGGTAAGTAGATTTAACTTGGAAAAGAACAAATTCAACACAAAGACCTGTATTCATCTTTCAAGACCAGATTCATTTAGTTTTCCCTTAAGTGGAAGGAAAATAACCATTTCTGTATATAATGACACCTGGGACAGAGCCAAGTGAACTGCAGAGTTGGAGTCTCCAGGAGAAAAATAACTTTCACAGCTAAAGAGAATAAAAAGTTAGCTGAGAGTAACTATGTCTCAAGAAAAATCATCTGTGCTTAGCATCATGTGCGATAAGTTGTACAGCACATATCTTCTGATGATAATTATTCAAGAAAAAATATTTTAAGTGGCAATTTAGAGGACTAACTTTTGAGACTTCACAACATGAACTTCATGATTCAATATTAATATGAAATTAAAAGGTATAATTTAAAAATTTTCATCCAATTTTACACACACACACACACACACACACTTTGTCCTAAAAGGCCGGCTGGAGGGATTTATATATTTTTGGGCCTCACCAAACTTAAATCCAGCCCTTCCTGGTAATGTTAGAAATGGGGAACATGTGCCTCATCGTTCTGTTACCGGAGTGATGGATGAAACAGTGGACATGAAGTTTTGTGGTCAAACTCTGGACATCTGAAAGTCTTCAACCCTTCCAGTGTCTTGGTGAGCTGCCCTCAGTCTGAGCTGCCCCCTACTGGTCTAGAAAAACACAGCAACACTCATATGTTCTGCTGAGATTCCAGTGTCTGGGACTTAGTGTGATGTCCATTGGATGAAGTTGTGAACATAACTGGCAGTAAAAAAAACAAAAACAAAACTACCACATTCAACGTTTAACCAAAACAGAAACCTACATTTTTAAAACCTATTGTGACTTAAGTTCACTGTAGAAGCATTTTGAAACTACATCAACAAATAATCCTTTAACAATCTGAATAACAGGAACAAACTGAAAATGCCTAAGAAAAATAAATGCAATCATAAAAATATTCTGCCTCAGTTCATTCTTATTTACACATGTACATGACTTAAAAATCACACTGGATCCACAAATACACAAAACATTTAATAACAAGCAGAATATTGGTACAATTGAACTTAATTTTCTTTAGACATTTCAGGTTGTTCGTATTTATTCAGTTTATTCTTTTTTCTCTTCAAGGATATTTTATAAATGTAAATACTCAGAAAAAATAATTAGGAAACTGACAGAAAAGTAGCACTGGGTGTTTATGGATGTTTGTTGGTTGATGTTGAGCAGGACTGTGTTCCCCTGATATCGGCTCCAATGTCCTGGTTCTCCTCTTTCTTCTGGATGTTAATGAACCAGGTCATGTCACTGTTACTGATGCATTGTGGTTGTTTGTTTATCCAGGCGTTACCTCCAATGGTGAGATACAGCGTTTGTCTGTGAGGTGAAAAGAAGCTGTGGTTGAAAACATTCACGTGATAAACACAGATAGTCCCCTCAGTGGGCGTGGCCTGCTGAGTGATTGACAGCTGGTCGTGTGCGATTTTGTGGCTTTGAGGTGTCAGAGGTCAGCTGGAAGGAGCCTCCTGGGAACATTAGGTCAACAGAGCATGTGATGGTGAAATCGTAGCCCATGAGCAGCTGAAACCCCTGCTGGTAGGCCTCGGAGACCCCATCAGCGAAGACAGACAGGGAGATGATGGGCTGAGGCAGCAGGTCTGTCCACTCAGACACAACTGGTCATACAATGCATCAGAGTTCTAAACCTGATCAATGAAAACATGGAGGAATCATTGTTCGAGTGACAATGGTTCATGTGGGATCTGATTATGACATAACAGGACTTTTTACAGAATATAATCAACAGGTAAAGTTAATTAAAGAGTCTTTTTCCCTTTCATGTATACAGTGGATAGATATTCTACAGCTGTTCTTTTGTATATTCATGGCTTTTTTTTGTTTTAGTTTCATATCACCCAACACAATGTACATTTTTACACCACCCCATAAACTGACATTTATACATATACTGTAACTTTGCTGTTCTTGATAAACCTGATCTGCAGTAACATGTTTGAGTGTAAATCAATTGTTATGAGATTGTAATTAGCAGTTTTCCTAAACAAAAAGTGTTTTTTTTTGCATATTATCTCCATGAAATAAGTACAGTATGATAAAATGTGGAAAAAAAACATCCGATTGGCTGCATTAAAAATGTTTTTATTTCTTTGTTTTCATACATGTTTCTTTTTTTCCCCCAAAAAATTAAATGTATGGTGTCCAGCTGATTGAATATTTTTTTAACTCCATAAAAAATTGGTTAATTAATAAAAAAAAAATACTACAATATTATTGTTCATGCCTGAAGAGGAATGAAAACCCTCAAGAAAAATTATTTTTTGACTATGGTTCTCATAATCCATGCATCAAAGGTTTAACCAAATCTCATTAAAACTAATAGTTTAATTTAAAATCCAGTTTGAGTCCAGTTTTACCTGAACAGGCCACCTCCACAGCAGACGTATGATTGTCTTTAGGACTCAGGACTAAACAGTCTGTGTCCAGATGTTGACTTCACACACAGAGATGAGATGATCCATACTGGTCTGTCTGGAAGAACACCAGTTCTTTTCTTCACTCAAACAGCTGAACCACAGCTCAGACTCTGACACATGGCAGATCTGGTCTGAGGTTCCTACTGGGCTCCAGTGTCTCTGGATTTCCACCACTACAGTACCAGTCAAGGGCGTAGGTTTGGCCTAAACTTTGGTAG
>JAPTYR010000025.1:37502218-37517653 GCA_029814505.1 Siphamia roseigaster | reverse complement strand
TAAAGAGTAGGACCGGGTGATACGAAACCATCTAAAGAGTAGGACTGGGTGATACGAAACCATCTAAAGAGTAGGACCGGGTGATACGAAACCATCTAAAGAGTAGGACCGGGTGATACGAAACCATCTAAAGAGTAGGACCGGGTGATACGTAACCATCTAAAGAGTAGGACCGGGTGATACGAAACCATCTAAAGAGTAGGACTGGGTGATACGAAACCATCTAAAGAGTAGGACTGGGTGATACGAAACCATCTAAAGAGTAGGACTGGGTGATATGCACATTCAAACCTCTGCCAACAGCGTCAGACCTCATTCCTGTGTCCAACAGGCCGATGGCTCTTTCCCCAAAGGTCTTGGTGGTATCGTAGTGGTATCATGGTGGGATCGTAGTGGTATCGTGGTGGGATCGTGGTGGGATCGTGGTGGGATCGTAGTGGGATCGTGGTGGGATCGTGGTGGGATCGTGGAAAAGTTGCGTTTCTTTAGTCTTTCAGTATAGTTCAGATTTGTGCTGTGATCCTTACTCCAACTAAAAAGCCAAAAAGATTGGCCTGCTTTATTTCATAGGCTATATTTAAGATATTGTTTTATTTAAATGCACACTTTGATGCTTTTATTAAAAAACAAAGAAGGTACTCCTGTTATGCAGTATTTATGTTTTTATGTTAGTATTTCAACAAAACTACTTGTGGAATGTCATATTTGGCTTTGAACATTTGCTCTCACTTTGTGCTTAAAATATCAGGATATATACCGTGTATCGATATTCAGCCTATATCGGGATATGACTTTTGGTCCATATCGCCCAGCCCTACTGCAGAGCGCCTCGATCTGTGCCAAGAACTGGGACAGAAGACCCGGACGGTGGTGTTGCACATGTCCTCACCTGCTGTGATCTCAAACAGGATCTTGTCAACTTCCTCCTCTGCTGCCTCCTCCATCTCCTCCCCATCTTCCATGCTCTCAAATGTGTCCTCCAGCATTTCCTCAATGATGCCAGCCTAACAGAGTCAAATCACACAGTAGACATTAGGCGCCTTTCCATTGGCTAAATGCGCAAAACTTTACCGATATTTACTGAATGTTGAAAAAGCAGAAATGCCAAAATCGAATCACTTCCAGATCTCCCCATTTCCGACCTTCCCTGAAAATTTCATGAAAATCCATCCATAAGTTTTCGAGTTATTTTGGTAACAGACAAACAAACAAACAAACAGACAAACCAACACCAATGAAAACATAACCTCCTGGCGGAGGTAATGATGGGTCTGTTTTTATAGATGAATATGAAGTTCAATATGTATAATTAATAATAATATGAAGAGTGGCTGAAAGTCGCCTTTTCTGTGATGTGAAAGAAGCCAGAATCATCGTCTTAAAAATAAACAAGTTGAAGAAAGATGAAAAAGACAGAAAATGGAGAAGATGAGATTACTGCACATGCTCCGCATTCACTCCATTTGTTCGTCTGTGCTGTAACTTTCCTCAACTCTGTAAACTGTAAAAATGGTTGTATTTCTGATATTTCTACTCCATTGTTATTGCACAAACTGGGTTTAATTCAAAACTAAATCTAAATATACATGGTGTGTAAAAAAGCCACAATATTTCTGTAGATTGTGTACTTTTATGTCCAGCCCCTCGTGGCCATCAGTGATATTACACTTTAACATACTTCCGTCCTGACTTGGCTTCGATGCTTTTGGCTGTTGCCTTAAATGTTCAAAGCTCTGCTGCTGCTGCTGCAGCGACAGCGTGACGAAAGCCCATCATACAATCGCAGCAGTGTGAATGTTCCTGAGCTGTTACTATGGCAACTGCTCACATCCTTGGGGTGTACGCTGCAGGAGAAACATCATCTCCCAGCATGCCCTGAGCAGCAACAGCAGCAGCGTCTCCGGGATGGCCCTAACCCCAACTCTAAGATGGATGGAGGACGGTGAGTTCTGCTCGAGGAGATGAGGAGATCCAGAGGAGAAACGACAACCGCCACAACCTCAGTGCCTGATTGGCTGACGACACACGGGGGAGCCTGACCAATCAGAGCGCATCCTGACGGTGTGCCTGCGTGTCTCCCTCTGCTTGCCTGCCTGCGCATATTCTCATGTTTGCAGCGCTGCATGCATGTACGAGTGTAATTTTGGTGTTTAGCAGTGGTAACGTGAAGAAGTGGGAGGGTAGAGGACACAGAGGCCAAAAGAATAAACGGATATTAAGAAGAAATACAATGAAAAGGACAAGAAGAAGAATCAGAGCAGAAGGAGGACAGATGCTGAGCACAGAGTGAGGAGGAGGAGATCTGCCAGAGGAAACAGCAGCGTCGTCGATTTTCTCTGGAGCTGCAAGGAGGCGGCTGTCCTCCTGTGTTGCCGTGACAATGGGCTGCTGGCTCTCTGGTCCCTGGATGGGCGATCAAACGGTGAGAAAAATGACTGCAGAGAAACATGAAGGAATAAGGGAAAAAAAGGAAGGAAGGAGGGAAGGACAAAAGGATGCATCTGCGTGTGATTGATGATGTAAAGCTGGTTGTTTGTGCATTTGTGTCTCCTTTACATGTTTTTGTGCTTTAACCTATTCAATCCTCATTCTCCAGCGGCTGTCAGTCACTCAGGTGCCATTTTGTGTGTCTGTGTTCATGCGTGTGTGTGTGTGTGTTTTTACATGTGTGTTGTATGTGGTGGAGGGTGACTCATGGTTGTGTGGAGTTCATAATACTGTTCATGCGTCTAATTCAACGGCTGCTGAGCTTTCTCTGTTTGTATGAGTGAATTAACCCTTTCCTGGTGGACTGTGTGTGTGTGTGTGTGTGTGTGTGTGTGTGTGTGTGTGTGTGTGTGTGTGTGTGTGTGTGTGTGTGTGTGTGTGTATTTGTGGCCCGGTTGCGTAACGTTGCTGAATTCACAGTTTCAGTCTGTTCAGTGTTCACCCTGCAATAAAAAAAAAAACGCAGACAGCCCAGAGTTAAGATGGCAGCAGGAGCACACACTACGTTTCCTTGCACTGATACTGATACAACACTATGAATGTTTTCTACAAGTGTTAAACTATGAAACACGCATACACTATTCCCCCACATTATGTTTCTGCAAATACTGCAGTGTTTTTCCTGTGCTAGAGTTGTATCTGTATCTGTGTTGTAGTTTTATTTTTAAAGCCTCCTACTGCTGTTTTGATGACAGATGTTGTCAATGGCCATTTTCCTAAAGGCACTAAATGCATCTGCAGCAGTGTATGGATCCACACTGTTAACATGCCGGTATCGAGGTGAACATATTATGCACACTTTGCACCTCATGTTATTAAAGGTCATATTATTTTATATAATTTTTGGTCTAAATTAAAAAGTTGTTCATTTTTGTGGTATTTTAAAAAATTTTGATCAATCCACTGAAATTATCACATTGTAAACAATGTTAAATTCTTACATTAATACCCTTCTATCAAGTGAGTACAAAATGCACACTGAAACATTTTAGCATTTAAGATTTGACATAGAAGGGAAAAAAAATAATAATGTATTTTTTAATGGAATTTTATATTTATAATAATGTATATTAAGAAATGTTATTGTTAATCATTGACATATGCCTGGATAAAAAAAAATAACAAATCCAATCAATATGAAGAATATGAAATTATTTTCTGTATATTACTGTAATACAGTGACTGGGTCAGAATTTTTAAAAAATCATGCAAAAAAGAACAACTTTTGGAGTATGACCTAACACGTATTGTAAAAATTAGTATGACCTTTAATAACATGAAGTATAAAGTATACTCATCCAGATTCCGGAAGGTTAATCCCAAATAATTATTTTCTTGGTTCAATAAAGATTAATTGTAATAAAAAAAGCATATTAACCAATTTTGGTGTTAATCATTGACATATGCCAGAATGAAAAAATAACTTATCAAATTTTTATGTTAAAAAAAAGAAACTGTAAAACCTTGGGGTAAAACCATTGTATCCCCAAAACTCGATTTTAAGGACAGAATTAACAAATTTTTTTTTACCTGAGAAAGTCACATTTTCTTGTTCAGTCACTTTTTCTTTCTTTTCTGTGATCATAATCAGTGTATTAAATATAGGAAAATACAGGATTTACAGAGAAAAAAAATGCAAATTATAGAGGATATTATAATAAGAGGTGATAAATCAAGGTTAAATGTAGAGACAAATTAACTTAGAAGACACCAGAAAAGTAGTTGTGGGTCTTTAAGGGTTAAATATAGATAAAACACAAATCACTTAGAACAGGTTAAATGTAATTCTTGTTTGGGGAAACAAAGTGAGGCTGCAGTGGATGTAAAGCAGTGTCAAGTTTGATGGTTATATTTCCTCAGTGGTTTTGAGTTCAGACCTGCAATGTTCAATGCTTTTATTGTGAAAGGTCATTGTGGGAGTGGTTTAATAACATGATGTGGTCTCGTTTTCTTTAGTTTTCCCTGTTTTGGTTTAAAAATATTTGAATTTACTCTGAAGTTTACTAAACAGCTAAATGACAACTAAATTAAATATAAGAAAAAACAAGATTTAGACTGAAAAATGTAAAATGCAGAAGATAACGGCGGTAAACATTAAAGTTAAATGTGGAGAAAAATTTAATCCCAAGTTGTCACAAAACTAGTTCTTGGGAGATTTTAGGTCCCAAATGACAGGTGTTAACATTAGCATTATGGATTCGCAAGGATAAATAGACAGTCAGTGACAATGAGAAACACAGGCAACGTGTTTTTTTAAGAATTGTTGAAAGATTTATGTTGTAACATCATACAAACATTAAGAACAAAATGTTTACAATACTCTTTCTGTCTGAGTGAAGGCTGAAAAAGTGGCCAGTTTTTTTTTTTTAATAATTTATTATTTGATGATGTATCTATTAATGGACTGAAATTGATTTAAATCCACTGGATTATTAGTAATTGAAATACTCACTGTCAGTATTTCCAGGGTTTAGTTCATGTGACAGTGTGCCACTGTTGTTAATTATCACTGTTCATTTTTAATCCATAACTGATGTTCTAACATTCTGGCAAAGTTCATTTAATTGGTTTGTTGAAGAGTCAATGAAAATGTAAATATTATGACAACTCATGACATATGTTTGAACATGTGGGTTTGGAGAAGATGTAGGAGCCACTGCATTAGTGATATTATATAATATATTCATTAGATGGATGGAGTAGAATGGTCAGAGGATGTTACAGTGAAAACACACGTGTTACTAGCCTCATAGCATAATTGCTTAATTCATAAACAAATGGACAAAAGTACGTGGACCTGTTGAATTCAGGTGTTTCTTTCTTAAAAGGGGTCTGGGATACCAAACAATGATGGAAAATGTCATAATATAGTTTTATATTTGCAGTAGTCTTCAGTAGCTTTATGGGCAATGCTTTATGTTCAGGTTCGGACAGTATAAAACCCAATCTGATATAAAACCAAACTCTCAAGTGATCCATCCATAGATCCATCCATCCGCTTTTGAGTAAACCGTCTGACCATACACGATGGATGTGTTGCCAGTTGCCGAACAAACTCTCACTCTCACTCTAACTCACTCTCATATTCAAATGTGCAGAAGATTTAGATTTCGATGGTGGGAGGTAGCGAGAATGCCACAATAGAACCCAAGCAAACACAGGAAGAACTGGAAAACCATTGTCCATAGTCCTGGCAAAACCCAGAACAACCCAACATACTGAATTTTACTACTAGATGGCACACTTCCATACAGCATAGACTCCCAAGTGGAACTTAATGAGACTGTCAAAGTCCATGAAACCCACACTGTGGTAGTTATGGTGAAAATTTGAATAATGGATGTCACGGATGTTTATTAAAGGTTTTGGAAAATGGTCAGTACCAATATAGGGTACTGGAGAAAAAATAGAGGATCCAAAATGAGATAAAAGTAAAACAGAGAGAAGTGAATTTATGCTGAACAGGGAGTAGTATGAAAATATGTCGGAGAATCACAGATGTATGATCCAAAGGTCATGTTCCACATTAGTCAAGGGTCATCATACACAGACACAGAGTCTAAAATTAGGAGTTGTCCTCTTACATTAGCAACTCTGAACCTGTGTTCATTAGCAGCTTGCCTCTAAGGGTCAGCGTATTTGAATCTGATAGTTACAGTATTGGTTGATGATCTATACGCTTTAATGGACTTCAGGCCAGTGTCTAACGCAGCTGGTTGGAAGGTTACTGGGAAATTATCTCAAAAGTACACAAGGTATATTCTTTTCGGAGCTGAACTGCAACTGAAACACCATGGCAGCTGCAGAAAATAACCACAAATCAAACCTGCATTTTAAGTATGTACACAGCTGATGGCACAGTTCTCATTAAACTGCATGTATAGTGATGAACAGAAAACATAAAGAACAGGGTTGTATCTCAGTCCTCAAGTGATTGATGTTTATATGTGTTGATGTGTTGAGTTTATCCAGGCTTTATCAGAAGGTTCATATGAAACTAAATCTACTCGAGTTCTGAAAATCATGTATGACATTTTCACCAGGTTGAAATCTAATGTGAAGGTGTGATGTTGACTGTTATTTCCAGTAGTACTAAAATACTTTCATCTGCTTTTGCCTGTCAGTTAAATGGGCGGAGCCTAGCACACCTTAGCCAGCGGGACGCCCTGCGGATTCTAGCAGCCAGTCAGCGTCCAATCACCATGCAGATAAAGAGTCAGAGGGGGTGTGGGAACGATACAGATCGGAGAACCTGGGAGCCCCTCCCCCTTAACCTGCAGCACCTGAACCTACCCCTCCCACTGATGGGGGCAGGGCTTGGTGCCTCCAGCCCCTCCTACCAGGACAGGTAAATACTGTACTTTAAAAGGTAGAGTAAATAAGTGCCCTGCGATGAACTGGGGACTTGTCCAGGATGTACCCTGCATTCACCATTCAGTGGCTGGGATAGGCTCCATGCGACCCCCATGACCCTATTGACGATAAAGCGGGTTCATATAATGAATGAATGAATGAGTAAATAAGTAAATGATGGATAGGTAAAGTAAATAAGGAATAAAACTATAAATATCACATCAGTATCCATTCATTGAACCAATTTCAAATCAAGCTCCTCAAGGTTCTATCCTTGGACAAGTGACATATGATGTCTATTGTATGCAGATCTAACGGATCTAACTATCCTTCACTGTTGTATAAATTGTATAAATTATACTCCTACAAACACCTCCATAAACTGAAACACATTGTAACTTTATGAAGCCAAAATTAAAATTACTGATACAAGTTAATAATTTTGTCCTCTGACTGATAACATGGTAATTTTAGCATCCATGTCAGCACAGTTACTCTACCATTGACTGAAATGGTGATGTTGTATTAGAAAACAAATCTTATTTTCCTTTATCTACCAAAAAGAGGAATCTGTTTACAACTGTATTAAACTGCAAGATTTTACTTATCTGTAACTTGAAACTGTTCTTGTTTTTAACTAATTTGCACTTATCCTTATTGTACTGAACTTTCCTTTTAACCTTGTTTGCTAATCTACATAACGTCCGGGCTTTTTTTCCCTATATTATTCAAGTTGTCTTTGCCCTTAATGTCATTATCATTGTGTTGATAACTTGGGTCCTTCAATGTGCTTTATGTAAATAAATGAATGTCCTGATTTAATGTTCAGATGTGATAATTCATCTGCCTGGTTTACTTTTCTCTCAGACATTATTACAATCATCTGTCTCTGCCACAAGACCACTGTGATGGACGCTACAGCTTCCTGTCCAGCTCCCCTCGGGACACGGTGGACATCAGTCACCAGGTGGCGCTAACACCCAAACACAGTCACAACTCCACCCATTATAAAGGTTCACAGTAAATCAGTAACTTATATTTGTTTAAAAACGGTCAGGATCCAGAACTAACTGGTCGTCGTCCAAAAGAGCAGAACTGCCTGATGGGATGCTGCAACACCAACTTAGAAGAACCCAGTGGCTGCCACAGTCAGGTAAAACACCTGACACAACTCACAATGTGTTTAAACCAAAGATTCACCATCGGTGCCCTTCAATAACTCTATTTAATTCACATGTTGAAGTTTTCCTTTAGAAAATATTTATAGAAATGGCCACAACTCAAAAAACGTGGAAGTGATTTTCTGTAAAAAAAAAAAAAAAAAGTGGACAAGAAGCAACTTCTGACAGGAAATGTGACTTATATGATCAATCAGCTAACTGATCAGCTGTTTGTATTATCTTACCAGATGTTCCGATTCTGTACTAAACTATATTTGTACAGCAGATGACACACGAGAGGAGACAGTTATTACTCTGTTTTAAATGGTTAATAACAAAAGAATGCAATACTTCTATTATTTATTATAGTCCTGAGTATTGTAGACTACAGTACTGTCCTCTGATCACAGAAAGCACCGTAGTTCATTCAATTCAAATCAGTTTATGGAGAGGAATAGAAATTACATTTGCTTCATTTTTTCGCAACTTCAATCATTCAAATTGACCAATCATTGGCCTGAATTGCACTGTTTTGATGTCATTGTGTGAAGTGCATTGGCAAGTTTCTTATAAATCATCTAAAAATCCACTGTAATAGATTCAGTGTAATGATGACCATCACTCTACTGATCACATTCTGTCAGGTTTTACTTTACAGCTCTACTGAAACACTTAAGAAAGAGGAACATGTCACCTCCTATAACCATGAAATACTGGGACTTGACTGAAACGTCATCAGGTCATGCATCTATCTGTACAGCTTTAAGACCTTCACCTGTTATGAAATAGGAAAAAACTAATCTTAATGGAAACACCTTTTTATGCAATTCACATTTTATTTTTCAGATTTTGCTATTGTCCACGGGTTCTAGATGTGGTAGCTTTTATGCTGTTGTATATTTGTGCAGGTTGTATTGCATTTGGACAGGAGTCACCACCAAAGTGCTCTGGGTATAGCATCATGATTGTAAGGCTACTGTATTCCAAAATTACTAATAACTCCCAAAATATTGGTCATATGAACTTGCCGTTTTCACTAGTCTTTTCTTTAACTAAAAAAAACAAAAGAATAGCAAACTGCAGCAGTTTATTTTTATTTTATTTATTTAACCTTTATTTAATCAGGCAGATCAATTGAGAACCAATTCTCATTTACAATGATGACCTGGCCAGGAGCAGTCAACTCTCTCTGGATTTTTTGTGAATCCTGGCACACACATGCACGCATGTGCACAGAGGTCACTTAGCTTTTATAATATAGATGCAATATTTCAGATGAAAATAAATTAATTTCTGATAATATAGCTGTTGTGTGTATGCTATTATTGATGAGTACAACTCATTTCAGACAGATGATGATGACTTCATGCTGGAGAAGCCACTGGGTTTTCTTCCCCTCCACCATGAGTTGGATAGTGGTCTGGGCTGGACTGATGGTTCCCTCCACCAGGGGGACCTCTCTGGACTGGAGACTGAAGAGGGAGGCTTGGAGGACTGCCACCCCCATGGGGCCCTGGTCCCTGGAGGCTGTGGGGGTCTAGGAGGCGGAGGCTCTCCTTCATCTGAGTCTTTCATATCATCGGAGCTCAGCGACTCTGGTTTCTACAGCGTGAGCACCGGGGAGTTTAGGCACTTCCAGAGGCTGCTGGAGAAGCGGATGCGGTTGTACAATGCCCGGCTCCAGCATCAGCACCAGCACCAGCATCAGGCTGAGCCCTGTGAGAGGCGGGAACGCCGTGATAGCTGCCCCAAAAGCCACCGCGAGCTGCTGGAGGCCATCCCTGAGACACTCACCATGCAACCACCGTGTCTACGTTTGCAGCATGAACATGGTATGGAGGAGGCAGACCATGGGCCTGTCATGGACCTGCCACCACGAGGACTGTTCAGGTGAGCAATGGCTGCTGGACAGTCCTGAGATGTCAGGGTTGTAGTGAGGTGGAGGTGGTTCAATCCTGATCACATCTACCATATCTGTAGTTCATCTCACAGTACATCCTCTGGTGGGATAATCCTGCCATTGGCTGGCTATTTCAGACCTGATTCTCCTCCATCCTCTGAGCTGAGACTACACAATAAAAGACAACCTTTTTCATCTTCTATGCCATGTCCACTTTCATTCTTTTCATCTTTGCTATCTTTTATAGCAAGTCCAGGCTGTGAAATGTATAGAATAGAAAAGTAAAAAATAGACCTCGGACCATCTGTGTGCAAAGTCAATTGTTGTTTTATGTTGTTGCGTCATTTTCATCTTTTCTCTCATCAAGTCTTTTTTATTTTTTACACTGCTGTCATCGTGGTACCTCCAGATTATTTGAATGAGAGCTGTTTTTTTTTTTTCTTCATTTCATTCATTTTCATTTTATCTTGTTAGCAACAGGCTAATTTCATGTGAATTGTGTGAACCTTCATTATAAGGAGTAGAAAAAAAACCCGCTCTTCTTGCAAGCTAAGTTAGAGGTGTTGGGATTGTCTCACACTTTCAATATCACAGCCTAAAATATCTCCAAAAACATCTGTCACTATCAAGAGTTCAAGGTATAAACCTCATGAATGTGATGAAATGTTTATTTTAAAGCATTTCACTAGTGAATTTACAAAGGATATTGCCTATCACCATGTATATCTGTCCATGCAGGTCTGTGTAATCAGGTGACTGGTAAGGGAAAAGGCCTGCATCTGTTCTGATGTGGGTTTGTGAGTTTCAGTCATTACAACAGGATGATTTAAAGCCTAAGGAGTGAAATATACACTGCTGTGTTTCCATAGTAACGACCAAAGACACCTGCCGACGATGATAGGCTGAGAAAATGTTCCCGTCAGAGCTTTTCTGACAGGAATGAGCTGGCAGCAACGCAGTGAGAATCTATATAGATGTTGTATGTTATTGATTTATTTATACATCTTATATTTCACTGAAGCCTCTGCAGTTTATACAGATCTGTTCCAACACTTACATCTAAAGACCAGAGACACTGATGTCTCATCCTGACAATATATTGAGATGATTTTTCTCATGAACAGGCTGTCATCGGAGACAATATTTATGAAATTATGACATTACATTTCCATTTGTCCAGAAAGGGCCCATTATATATGTGTAAAGTTGTATAGTTGATGTTTTCAAAGAGAGTTAGACACTAGAAACAGGAGAGTAATGTTGAATATTTTGATGATAATAAATACTGTATGAAGAAAAATGTCTTTTGCTGCTTGGCCATAGACAATAACATGTTACCATAATCTGAAATAATCTTTTAGTTAGTTTTGAAAGAATATGTGTTTTACATTGTCATGTTATTCATGTTTTCATCCATTTCATCACTTTAACATTTTTACATCTTCAGTGGCAAAGTGGTTAAAATGAAATGTATGCCTTTTTCATGTAAAACGCCATCCCAGCCTGAGTGTTAAACTAGCTTCATTGAACAGTTTGGTAACCATGGTGGAGTCTTAAGTCCCACAAGAATGAGCTTGATTTACTGCTGCCAATGGAAACCAAGCTCTGGTCACATATGGACTAAAGAGCCTGTAGCATTGGACCATGTACCCCATACTCCAAAAATACCAGTTAATCTAAACAGTGGCACCAACTGACATAAAGAAGAGAAAGAAGGCTCATGATTACTAAGACTAAGCCATGTCAAGTAAAGTCGAAGTAAGTTGATTTTGACCCAGTATTAATGCGTCATAAGTTACCTTCTAGTTTTGAATCATTTCAGTGTCACTGTGACTTCAGAAATGTGTCAGTGTGTTGTTGGTTTGTTGATTTATTTTTTGGATTTTCAGGGTATCATCGGTCCAGTTCCATAAAGCCGACCGCCCTTGTCTGAATCGTCACAGCTCCAGCAGTGGTGCCCTCTTTAATCCGTCCCATGCCCATACTGCTGTCTCCCGAATGACGGCGCCAGTCCTGTCCACGTGCAGTACCCCGTCCAGCCACCGTAGGCCACTGGTGCCCATACAACAGCAGCATCACCAGGCTTCAGGCTCAGTGGGGATGCTGAGGAGGAGCCGAACACTGCATCATCGGCCCCCACCTCAGGAGTACCGGCGCAGGGCCAGTCATCCAGCTTCACCTTCCTACTGCGCTGCCACCCTCCACTACTGTGGAGGAATTGCTCCTCATAACATCCTGCCACCAGGTCTACTGGAAGAGACGGAGCTGGGGTCAGGGGTGGTGCATCTGTCACCACAGCAACACCCTAATGGTCTGGGCCACATCAGGGCCAGCAGCAGCCACGAACAATTCTACGACAACTCCAATGGCCAGCACACTCATCATGACTGGTGGCACTCACAGGAAAGAAACCGGATACCTGAAGCACTGGTGAGTGAACGGGACCGGGAGCTGGAGAGGGATCTGGAACAAAAGAGACTGATCCAAAAGGAGAAGGAGCTGGAGAGAGAGGCCCAGATCCAGGAGGAGATGGAACGGGACCGAGCCAGAGAACAGCAACGTCTACAAAGCCACATTCACCCTCAGCCTCCTCCAACCCTGGGTGACGTCAATGATACCTGGCCTAAACAGGCTAGCCGCCAGTCCCAGGGTGGAGGAGGAGGAGGGGGTACGTACAGCACCCTGGAGGGTCACATAGGTAAGACGACATTTGGATAATTTCCATATTTGGTGATCATTGTTGTTAAGTATTAGACAGATGTGATGGAAGTCCACATCTTCTATACTGTTCAATACCTGCACTAAGTCTATCAACACATGGAAATAATTGGTGTAAAATGCAGTTTATCTTTTCATGGTCATCAGATATGACCCATTTGGATGTTCAGAGGCTCTGTAGTGAACATGGAAACTCAATCACTTTCGACAACACTTACTGACCAGAAAAACCCATGGAATTTGATCAATGCCAGTAGATGGACATAATGGGTTTATGTTCAATTAATAATATCTTTGGAGGAAAAGTCACTTTGTTTTTAGTTTTCTTTGTTTCTGATAATAACCCTTAACTTTAGTTGTTTTTTTTTTTAAATAAAATTACATTAATTAAATGAAAATACCCGATTTTCATTGAAAAACTGCAAAATACAGTGGATAATATTACAATAAATGGTGAAAAATCACTTAAGAAAGGTTAAATATAAATGACTCATTTGTGAACTGAAACAGAAGAAGCTGTGGGTCTTGATGGTTTAACTTATAACTATTGATTATCCTTTTAATGTTAAAACTTTGAATAAAACTCAAGGGTTTAAAGAATCTTCATCCTCCCAATTCTTGTTGCTTCACTAAGGTGTTTATATTTCATACTTGCAGGCACTGGCTCAGCAGTCGGGTGGGAAGGAAAGAAGGGACACATGAATACCAGTTCAAGCCCTAATCCTAATTTCACTCCGAGCTCCAGTATTCAGCCAAAACTGAACCCCATGTCTAGACCAAGCACCACATCCAGAATCTCCAGGAACCAGCTGCTCAGAGACCGGGCGTCTCAGCTGGCGGATGAACGCAGTGGGATGAGCACTGACGAGGAAACCAGCACTGACATGTTAATGGGTCGCTACTGGAGCCGCACTGAGAGGAGGGAGCACTTTCTGTTGGCCCGTGAGCAGAGGCAGCAGCAGCAGATGGCTCGAGGAGCAGCTACAATACGGGAGGCTGTGGCCAGGGGAGGAGCCACTGCTACTGCTGCTGTGGGGGGTGGAGCCACTGTGGGTGATGGTAATGGGTTGGACACCAGATCATTCGCTGAAGGCCGGTGCAACACAGTGCTAGAGCTGAGCCAGAGGAAGTTGAGCCGCCTAAGGAACAGGAAGCTGCTGGACGACTGGACAACAGTGGAGGAGCTGCTGACCCATGGGACCAGACTGGACAGCCACGAGGACATGCTGTGTCCCAGCTCACTGCTGACTGTCACCACTGTCTAACTGCACCAACATCACGGAGAAACCTGCATCCAAAGGCAACATATTGGGAAATCCTGCTGCAGACGTCAGATCCATCTCTGTGGATCTACTACAGATGCAGATATACCATGGTTACACCTGCATCATAACAGTCATAAAAGTGAGTCACAACAGTGGGTCTGCAACCAGCAATTATTTTCATTTTTTATCAGTCAGTTGATCAGTTGGTCAATAGATTTCACAAAATGATAAAAAGTTTTTTTCTCTCAAACACAAGATGTCATCCTCAAATGTCTTTTTTGGTCCAGAACCCAAATATGCAGTTTACTGTCGCAGAAGATGAAACAATTGTTCGGAAAGAGGTTTGAGGACAAAATGAAACAAGAATCATGCTGAAATTTCAGTTTCTCCATTTCTTCATAAAGTTTCCACTTTGGAACAAATGACACTGTAGTTTTCCATAAAGAACAAGACATGGGCCAGTCTTTGTACTGGACTCACAGAGATGAAACTGGGAAAGACAGAAGAGGATTTTATAAACTGTTGTTTTATCCAATGTGTGTGTGTGACTGGAAACCTCACCATCATCACTGTACTTCACCTCAACTGATAGCTTTATGTGTGTGTGTGTCACCACTGTACAGCACTGGACTAAATCTGTCAGTGCATGATGAGTGTTCATATTATGTGTCTCACGCCACATTTTAAGGTACATTTACTTCATCTGATCTTTGACTAGAGGATAAAAACCTGGGGGGAAATACTGTCCAGGCTGTGCACTATTGATCGATCACATGACTGCTTTCACATCAGGGCCACAGAACACAGAAACTGTAGCAATGCAGACAAAGAGACCAGGGTACAGACTACATTCTGGACTGCTTTTATAGATACTCTGTTTACAGTGAAAATACTCATCAGTGGGAGGTGGAACTAGACGGAGAAAAATGAGACCTTTTTAGTCATTTGTGCAATGCTCACCACACTGTTGGTCAGGAACAGGAAACAACGAGCTGTGCAGGATGAAAAAAAATTTAAAAATTCAAAAATAGTGCAAGAAACAGAATAGAAAACCTCCATAGTAGGAGTCTGAGTTTCCGTTACCTCATGACACTGTGAATGTGACATGAAATTAGGTAACTAAGGCTATGTTTACATGTACCTGGTATCTGGCAAAACAGAAAATTTTTAACCTGGCTCTTGCCAGATAGAATTGTTGCGCTCAGCGTTGTGAGCTACTCACTTTCATCTGGAACTTCGCTTGGCTTTGCTCTCCGGCAGGAGGGGTTTGACCACAAACACTTGCTTGTAGATGGAGCAACCACTTGGCTCACATTGAAGCTGTGACCGTGATGTCCAGTGCTTGTGAAGTGGGAGGTCCCGGAGCACAGAGAATGGCTCCGGTGCAAAAGAAAAAAGAAAAAAGTAAGACAGGGGAACGCGAACAACTTTGTGCTACACCGAACATAAACTGGGTATGTATTGTAATAACACTAGTCACCAAATCTGGACAGAGTACAAATTCCTATGTTTAATGTTGTATTTAGTAACAAAGTAAGACAATAGAACTAAA
>JAPTYR010000025.1:37464832-37474877 GCA_029814505.1 Siphamia roseigaster | reverse complement strand
ACACACACACACACACATGGTGATAAATCACCTAGGAAATGTTAGATGTAGAGGACCATTTGGTAACTAACACAAAATTATCTCTGGGTCTGTTATGGGTTAAAGCAGCACTCGCAACATTTTTCGGCTTTTACATCCAAAATACTGTTCAGGACGACATTAGAAAGAGTAAAAAAAGACACTTGTGCTAAAATCATCTGATCTTAGATGGATTCACTTGGAAACTGGTCTGGTTGGGACCCAGGGAACTGGTCTGGATTAGACTAATAATGGATCAGGTCTGGATCAGATCCAGGGAATGGGTCTGGATGGACCTGAGGGAACATGTTTAATGAAATAGCTGCTGTTTCATCTGTTCTGATTGACACCAAACCTGGGATTAAAGGAGCATCTGTTCCGTCTGGGTCAGTGAGGTCTGGATCAAACCCAGATAAGAGGTCTGGATCCTTCCTAGGGAACTGGTCTGGATTGGTCTCAGGGAACAGGTGTGGACCAGTCCACAGTGGTTCCAGTCAGAACATGGACGTTTTATCCATTGGCTTCATTAGTTTAGTCACTGAAATTCATCAGGAAAATACATAAAACAAATACCAAGAACACGGTCCAATCAGAAACAGATCACATCACTGAGTTAATTACAAATAGAAAATTAGTAGAAACTACTGCTTTAACTACATTCACATTCTGGAACTAATTCAATTCAATTCAATTTTATTTGTCGAGCCCTAAATCACAACAAGGTTGCCTCAAAGGGCTTTACAGAGTTACAGAGTTCTGCAAAACAGTGCCTAATCAAACTAAATATAACATACCTTCTTTCTTATACATAATAAGTTAATAAAAACAGCAGTTCATCTATCACATCAATGAAATAAAAATAAAACTTCAAATGAAGAAATTATCAAGACAAAATGGGTGGAATAGAAAATAAATACATAGAATTAAATGAAAAACAAACTCCATGTAAACATCCTTCATCGATTATGTGTTTTTATGTTTTGGACATAATCAATGAAAGGTCTCCATAGGTTTTCAATTTCAGTTTATATGTCATTCTTTCTTTCTTTACTTGTTTGTGTTTTTTAAAATCTATTTTTAGTCTGTAAATCCTCAGGAATCTAAAATGGTCCATCGATCACAGCCAAGTTCTGCTGAGTTTCTAAAACGACCAGTGGTGTCGGTTAATCCTATTAATCTATGGATTAATGTGTGTATAATTCGACTTTCCACTTCCGTCTGTACCTTCTGTTCTATTTGTTCTATATGAACCATCTGACTTTGTTCGTTTAACTGCATCCGGTCTGATTTTACAAATAAAACTAATCATTTTATTAAATATATAGAAAATGTTTGTGGTCCAGACTGAGAAACCAAGATTCTTTTTATAGTTTACTCATTTTATTAATTATTCTGTTCTTTTTTTCAAATTATTTTGTCAAGTTTTATTATCATTTTTTTTTTTAACATTTTTATGTTCAAATTATTTTTGTCAATTTGTATTAATTGTTTGTCATTTGATCTTGATTATTTTGTTGGTATCTTGTTATCTTCGTGTTCATTTTTTTCCATTCTCAATGATTTTGTTAATTTTATTCAATAGTTTGTTACTTTCAATATTTATTATTGTTATTTTGTCCATTTTTAGCTTTAGTTAGCTTATTGCTTTTTATGCTGTTTTATTTGATTTATTTTGCCCATTTTGTTCCCTTTGAATATTTTGTTAATTTTTTTCATTAAGTATTACTCTGTTTATATTTTAAAATGATTACAATCAGTTTTGTTTGTTTTTGTCAATTTTAAAATTATTTTATTTTTTTTTTAGTTAATTTGATTCATTATTTTGGAAATATTGTACTTTTTGTTCCTTTTCTTGATTCATTATAAATGATTTTGTTAATTTTGTTGATTATTTAGTTAAGTTTTGTTCAATGTGTTGGTTAAAGATGACTTTGTTCAGTTTATTATTCATATTTATTATTTTAATCTAATTTAGATTATTCGGTTCTTTTTTAAACGATTGTGTTCAGTTTTTGTTCCTTTTGTTGAATATAACTTTCTTTGCGATCCTATTGTTGAGGAGATTCTCTTCTTAACATGATTCACTTTGTTGTTTCTTCCATGACATTTATTACCATGGACGTTAACTCTTATGTTGTGTTTCTGTTGGTTCAGTGGATCCTTCTCTGAAGTTTTCATGGTCCGAGAGAAGACAACGGGGAAACTGTACGCCCTCAAGTGTCTGAAGAAGAAACACCTGGCTCACAGTAACCTGGAAAACGAAGTCAACGTCCTGCGAAGGTAAAACACACCAAGAGTTAAAGGGTTAATGAACAACAAACACATGGACAGTTTTACTCATTCATGTGTTTTCTGTGTGTTTTATTTACAACAGGATAAAACATGACAACGTGGTAGGACTGGAGGATTTCTACGAGACTCGGACGCATTATTACCTGGTCATGCAGCTGTAAGTGGATTCAACATAAAATACATCAACATCTGCAGAAAACAAGAAATAGTCACTGACAAAGAGAACTGAAAGACTGTTTCTTTCATAACTTGGTATTATACGGCATGCAATTGAAAAAAATGGAAATAAATTAATAAATAGGATTAAATAAATGAATGACATAAAATAAGAATAAATAAAGTAGTAATAGATGAAAAAATAAATAAACAATTGCGCGTTCTGTCACAGGAAAAAAAAAAAGAAACCAGGAAATATTTACATTTAGGGAAACCATTTTCATGTTAACATCACAAACCAGGATTACCTCCATCAACTGCAGAAATTAAGAATAAGAGGAAAATTTAATAAGAATTAAAATGGAATTGATTCTGTTCAATGTTAAATCAAAATGAAAATAAAACATAAATGCATATATTTTATGAACACAAAATTAAGAGAATCAAAAAAGATTTTTGATAACAGTGATGAACTCGAACCCTCCCAAAAGGACCAAAGTTAGCAATGTAATCAATAAAAATGACAAAAAACCAAAACAAAATAGTAAACAAAATAGATGTGAAATCAACAAAACAACAAAAATATAACCAAAAATAGGAAGAAATTGGAGAGTGATCACAAAATAAAGAAAATTAGCAACATCGCAGCAAAATAGACAAAAACTTAACAAAATCTTCAATAAATGAAGAAAAATAAACAAAATAGTCACCAAAAGGAATGAAATAATCAACTCCCAAAAAAGAATGTGATCAAAACATTTACCAAAAATTAACAAAATGAAGAAACCAAAGACGAGCAAGTTAATCAATAAAAGGAGAAAAAATATAAGATTAAAATGGAAAAAAGGAAGGCAATGAAGCGTGTTTATGTTTTTGTTTATTTTTATGCTTATGTTTGTTTAGATTTCTGTGTTAGTTTATTTGTTTATGTTATTTGTTTATGTTTTCAGGGTGTCTGGTGGTGAGCTGTTTGACCGTATCCTCAGTAAAGGTGTTTACACAGAGAAGGACGCCAGTGCCGTCATAAAACAGGTTCTTGAAGCCGTCGCGTATCTGCATGAGAACAGCATCGTCCACAGAGACCTGAAGGTACGGAGACGACTGGACTGGATTATACTGGACAGGACCATTGAACTGGACTGGACTACACTGGACAGGACTAACAAACTGGACTGGACCAAACCAGACTGGACTACATTGGATAGGACCACTGATTTGGACTGGACCGCACCAGACCAGACTATACTGGACAGGACTACTCAACTGGACTGGACAAGACCAGATCAGACCGGACCTGACTACACTGGACAAGAATGCTGGATTGGACTGGATCGGACTACTGAACAGGATCACTAGACCGGACCAGACCGGACCGGACCAGACTACACTGGATAGGATCACTGGAATGAACCAAACTAGATTCCTCTGGACAGGCCCATTGGACTGGAGTGGACCAAAGTACTGGATAGGATCACTGGACTGAACCAGACCAGACTGGACTTTACTGGACTGGATTGGACCAGACCAGACCATACCAGACTACACTGGACAGGACCATTGGACAGACCCACTGGACTGGACTGGACTGGACCAGACAACTGGACAGGATCACTGGACTGGACTGCCGGGTCTGTGTTCATTTTGTTTTATTAACTCAGCCTCTTTCCTCAGCCTGAAAACCTGCTGTACTACAACACGGATGAAAACGCCAAGATCATGATCAGTGACTTCGGTTTATCTAAGACGCTGGAGACTGGCGTGATGTCGACGGCGTGCGGGACACCAGGATACGTGGGTGAGTCTGGTTCTTCACAGACAGGTCAACATGAGTCCACCTAAACAAACAATAAGATAAAGACAGTAGATTAAACATGAATTCAATGAGGAATGAATAGTACTGACTATTTCTGCTGACAGTGAACGCATCACTGTATAATTCCAGCATGTGTAGGTAAAGCAGTAATAATGAAAGCAGTGAATTTATACCAACAGGATTAAAACTCACCTTTTGCTCCACATTTTACTGGTGGGTAGTGATTAAAAAAAGGATAAATAACATAATTGACAAAGTAATTTTAAAAATCTAACAATGAAATTAAAATAATCAATAAAACATTGAAGGGAATTTGGAGTTACCACAAAATAAATAAAACCTGAATAAAAACATCAGTCAATGAGCAAAAATAAACCAAATAGTTACCAAAATGAAAAAAAGAAACAAACAAAAGATGATCAAACTAATCCATAAAAGGAAAAACATTGAAAAAATTTACCAAATAATCGACATAATAGTTAAAAACAAACATCTCTCACTTTTACTGTGAAATAACTGGTTCAGGTGGAAAATGTTCATATTGACTTGTTTCTTTTTCATTGGATTTACTAAAAATGTATGAATATTTAATAACGAAGTAATTATTTAATAGTTTAATCCAGTTTTACATTGTAAACAAGGTCATGATCTGTTGAAATGTTGTTTATGTGTTTGTTTATTTATTGTTTATGTTTTAAATGGGACTTATCAGATTCTGATTATTACAGATATTTGTAGGTTTGTCTTTTTCAAGTAAATAAAGCAGATTGTCCATGTTGAGGTGTAAAAAGTTTGACAGTGGGCTAATATGAGCAGTGAATCAGTGACTATTCATCCTTGAATTGCGTCCTTTTGTCTATTTTTAGTGAAGTAACTGTGATGTTTTCAATGGTTGAATAAAGGATCTAAACTCAATGTTTGTGTTCATCTGCAGCTCCAGAGGTTTTGGCTCAGAAGCCGTACAGTAAAACTGTGGACTGTTGGTCCATTGGGGTCATTACATACATACTGTGAGTATAAATGCATTCAAACATTTACAACATGGGGGAAAATGGTTTAGTTCATCCGATGTATTTGACATATCATTAGCCTCATAGCATAGTTACCTAATTCATACACACAGCATATTGTGTTCAAGTGCCTTTGCTGTTGTAGTAAAATGAAAAATGTCTGAAACTCAATTTATGGTGACATGACACTCAGGTTAGAAATTCATTCATCTGATATAGCTTTTTTAAATTAAAATTGTGTAAATTATCAGCTAATAGCAGCAGAACGTTAATCAACCCATTCATCATCATTGGTCATGAATGCCTTGTCCAAGAGCAGCAGAACTGGAGCAGAATATTCACTGGGTCGTAAAGGTTTTCAGTCTAGTATTAAAGGTAAAGGGGATCTGGATCTGAAGTCTAGGTTTCTGATTGGATGGTTGCATACCAGTCTGTTCTCCTCCTCATCTGATTGGCTGTGATGTCATGTGCTGCAGGTTAAGTGGTTATCCTCCATTCTTCGAGGAAAATGAAACTCGTCTGTTCTCCAAGATTATGAGGGCGGAGTATGCGTTCCACTCCCCGTTTTGGGATGACATCTCTGAGTCTGGTACGAAAAACCTTCACAACCACCTGTCGCACATTCACAACTCACTCTGATTCCAGGGTTTAGTCTCTAAGATTTTAAACCATTTCATGCATGAATTATGAAAATCTTAGTCTTGTGTTTTTATTCCTATTTGAAAATTTTCTTAAATGTCTGCTCATCTGGACACCATGGGTCTCATTCATGTAATGTGTGAGTGTGCATATTATCACTTAATTAGTTATTATTCCTACTGTGATTTGTTTCTAGTACATTCTAACATCTAATTGCCCTTTTTTCATTACTGTTTTATAGTACTAATTGTATTAATCCTTATATGCTACTTAATGCTTCCGTATTTTTTTCTACCTTCAGATGTGTCCTGATATGGAAGGATTTAAAGAATATGTCTGGGATGTTCATGTGTCAGTGTATTAATGATAGACAGGCCAGCCCATATATCAGGCCAATATTTACGTTTTTTTCCTGTAGTGGCCCGTTGCATTGGCCGATATACTTTTTTCTCTGCCAGGACTTACTGACAAACAAGGTTCATGGCACCTCTGTGTTCTTGGAGACACTGATGCCCACAATGAAAAACATTTTTTTCCCATGAATGTTCACTGAAGTTTTTATTTTCCAATTGTGAGTAAAGAAGATTTTCTGACATTTATCATTTAACAGAGAAAAAAAAATACTATCAGCTCTAAATACCAGCTTAGAAATATTAGCATCCTGTTTTGGTCATTGGCTAATGCTGATGTAAAAAAAATTAGTATCGGCCCCATATATTCCATATTGGTCAATCATTACAGTGTATAGGATGAATGCACCAACATTCACTGTGTTGAACTAAAACACCAAAACCCATATAGAAGAGAACAGGTTGTAGAACAGATAAACCCTGAACTGAAAACAGGGCACGAAAGAGTTAAACTGGATCTAAAAGGGGTCTTCTGATCAGTGAGTCCTCACGCAGGTCTTGGTGGTGTTTTTTTGAGGTTACAAGGTCTTGTTCTTCTGGTTTAATCTGTTCTGTTCTGACTGTTGGTGCTCTAATTCCAGCGGGTCAAGTACTGGACAGTGGAGGTGGTCGATACTCTGGTCTATATTGGGTTAAGCTCTGAGGTTATATGAACAAATCCTGCCCTAACTTAGAAACATGGAAGTCAAACATAGGCACTGAACTATTTTTATGATTTCGTAAAGTTATTTAGATTCATCAATGTGACTCACGAAATAAGTCCCAGCATCCATGCTGAAATTTGATGAAAAATAGGTTTGGAAAATATTACCTAGTTTTTTCAAAAATGAAGAAAAACGTTCTTGACTAAAGTTCTCATAATTCATGCATGAAAGGGTTAAACCTCCAGAGAACATGTTCAGAGATTAAAGACACGAATGAGCCCAGAGCAGAATATAAATACAGTCTTGTTTCGACTTTTGTCCTAAATGTGTGAATTGTTGTGTCTCAACAGCCAAAGACTTTATCAGGAACATGATGGAGAAGAACCCAACGAAGCGCTTCAGCACTGAAGAAGCTCTGAGACACCCTTGGTCAGTCTTGGTCCTGGTCCAAGTCCATCAGCCACTTGTATAAAACCTGTCTTCTCATTAAACTGTGTCCTGTCTCATTTCAGGATTGCTGGGAACACAGCCAAAGACCTGGACATCTACCAGTCAGTCTGTGAACAGATGGAGAGAAACTTTGCCAAATCCAAATGGAAGGTCAGTGGATTCTGGACCACGCTAAACCTGTGACACCATTCAGAAAAAAAAATATAAACAAGACTCTACCACAGTGGATGGACACACTGGGTTTATGTTCAGTTCATGTTTTAATAGTATATTAACCTTTGAGTTTAAAGAACACTTTCACCATCATTGAATCAAATACAGAAAATTACAGCATTTACACTGAAAAATGCCCAGTCCGTCATCTGTAAAGTCTGTTCGTCTTCATCATCCACAGCGGGCCTTCAACGCAGCGACGGCCATCCACCACATGAAGAAGCTGCAGCTGTCCCACAGCGAGACCCCGCCCACTCTGTCCATGCCCAACATCGTGGTCCAGTGCTCCTCCCAGAACCACTCTGAGGCGCCGGAGGTCAAGACCCTGGACCCTAACGGGAACCTGCTCAACAGCCCAGAGCTCGGCATAGGCCCCTGTCGACCCCTCAGGACCCACCACAGTGAACCGGGACACCTCCAGACTCCACAGGAGTCCAGAGACATCCACGCCTTCCAGTCAGAGAGCGAGGCAGGGTTCAGGCTGTCCCAGAGGTGAGGACCCAGAGACAATAGGGTGTTGTAAATAAGTTTTACTGACGGCATTGATCCAAATGTTGCGTAGATGACCTTGACCCAGGATGGTTCATGAGTCAGATACTAATGGTTCTCGGTTTGATCCCAGTCTTGACAGTCTTTAATTCAATTTATTACCTCCGCCAAGGAGGTTATGTTTTCATTGGCGTTGGTTTTCTGTTTGTTTGACTGTTACCAAAATAACTCAAAAACTTATGGACGGATTTTCATGAAATTTTCAGGGAAGGTCGGAAATGGGGAGATCTGGAAGTGATTAGATTTTGGTGAAGATCCGGAAGAGATCCTGGATTCTGGATCACTTTGAAATTTTCATTAACATTGCGGTCAATGGGGAATAGCAATGCTTGGCGGAGGTCTGCGCTCTCCGAGTGCTTTTCATCACTTTTGTTCCATTTGTCTTACTTTGTTCATGTTACTCATTTTGTTAATTTTATTGACCACTTTGGTTGTTTTTGTTCATTTTGTTGCCTATTCTTTTTCTGACTGGAACTGCTAAAGTCTTAGGAGGTAAAGGGTTAAGTTGCCTGACACAATCTGGCATATTTTTCCAGTGGTAGTGAAATTTAGATTTGTTCAGGTATACATGATGCAAATGTAGTTTCATGACACCCCTTATTTATCACTGATGGATGCAAGTGTCAAAGAAATGTCATAACCATCAGTAATAATCTTTAGGACACTCAATAACTGAATAAATAGTGGTTGTTCATAGGACTTAAAGAACAACAGCACTGAGGAGACAATAATTACAGCCTCACAAGCCTTTCATTCTTCTAGCTTTGGACGTGCCAGGGGCATTTATGTTTCCTTGTACCTGCTGTAGAAGGCAAATGATTTGGGCTAAAACACTATACATGCCAATAAAGCAGAAAAGCAGTCACTTCATAAAAAAGACAAACAGCTCAGAAAAAACACTTACTGTATTTGATAAAACCCCGTGATAGGCAGGCCTTCAAGACCTGAGACAAGCGTGTAATCGCTTCTGCAAAAAGGAATTTCAGGCTGATTGGGATAATTTTATACACTCTGATTTATAGAGCATCACGAAAACCACAGATATTCTACAGTCAAGCAGTTGTTCACATCAGATATACGCCCACATAGCCTGCATCAACCGCTAACTCTGAGATGCCACCTTTGCTCGAACAGCGTTAGCACCATCGTTCTCATCTCGTTGCATGTATGCTGAGTTAGGGTCCCCAGGCCAGTCCTATTCTAAAAATACCAGCCAAAGGAAAGGAGGGCTGCCCCCTCTAGCTTACTGGAGGAATCCCAGCAGAGGCTCTAAAACAGACTAGCTCTCAGATACATGCAGACCGATTTAGCTCCGTCTCTGTGACAGTAAAGGAGCTGTGGTCGTCTTCCTTCTCCTCATATTGCCTCTCAAAGGGCAAAACGGGAACCATTTCATTTAGGCCTCCTAAAAAGAAAATAGTGCCATCTTTTCTTTTCCAGGGCAGATCAGCTCAATTAAACATTTGATTTCACACCATTTGTAGTGAGCAATAATTACATAACAAAGGGGGAAAAACAATCTGTAACACACTAATCTAACCCAAGCCTGTTTACACAGGAAGATAAACAGGACTAGTCAAATGATCAAATATTAAAATTTGTGAAAACACCACTGCATTTGCACCTGTTTTACATGATCATTTACATTTCATAGCATGTCATTTGTAGGAGTGACAGTGACTATGATGTTTTCCTCATGCCTTCGACTGCAAGTGTTGTCTTCTGGAGAAGTGACACTGGAGAAATGACTAAGTTAACCCTTTAACTCCTGAGACTTCAGCAGTTCCAGTCAAAAAGAGTAAAATAAGCAATAAAATGAAGAAAAACAGCCAAAGTGATGAACAAAAAAAA
>JAPTYR010000025.1:36804051-36814825 GCA_029814505.1 Siphamia roseigaster | reverse complement strand
GTGAAATTGTGCATAATTAGGTTGCCAATTAAGACATGTTCCGGATGAGCGCAGTGTCATTGACACTATCTTTTGCTGTTTATTTGTAACTGAACAGAGCATGTCAAGGAGTTGACGACATTTACGTGTTTCCGTGTGCCAAACTGAAAAATTGGATGATCTTAGAAGTATTTTTGAAGAAAAACTGACTTAACCCATAAAGACCCAAATATCCACTGTTGACCAAAACCATCTAATATACGCCATTTAATACCTGTTCACCTAATCTTATCAAACAATGTAAATAATTGGTGTAAAATCCAGTTTATCATCTTTTGATGGTCGTCAGATGTGACCCATTTGGATGCTCAGAGGTTTCATAGTTACCGTAGAAACGCTGTCATCTTCTCCAACATTGATTCACCAATAAAACCCATGGACTTGGATCAATGACAGTGGATGGAAAGATTTGGTTTATGTTCGTTAATGATGAATTTGATGGAAAAAGTCAGCTTTTCTTTAGTTTTCTCAGTTTTAATATAACAATCAACTTTACTATGAGCTTTTATGAACATCTACTTGATTAGTAAATTAATTGTAGGGAAATACCTGATTTTCACTGAAGACAATCACAATATACAGACAATAATATAACACTAAATGTTTGTAAGTCACTTAAAGGCTAAATATAGAGAATTTTATTTTGGGACTACCACAAAAGTGACACTGTGTCTTTATGGGTTACGACAGTTTGAAGTTTTATGAACACCTTACACCAAACAATCCACATGACAGAAACCGTACATTTCATGACTTCATGGAAATTTATTTGAAAAAAATGGTAACACCTGGTCTTTGAATTTACAAAACTGATGCTAGTATATGCAACTCAATTCATTCACCTTTCCTCTGTTAACATAATTCAAAAAAGTAAACTCCATGTGTCTGTAGAGATTGTTAAATGTACTAATTTCTCTTGTGTTGATTTAAAGTGATTCAATTCAATAAATTAATTCTACGTAATTAAGTTTCCTCACAACCGGAAATGGTATACATTCAAAACTTGCGCGAAAACAAAACTGCCCTAATTTCAGCAGCAGAAGAAGAAATATCGAGCGGCAAGATTTAGCAGTCTCCGGTGGCTCTCCCCAAGACTTATTAGTGAAAAGGTAAGTTTATTAACATTGATAATGAAATACACCACTCTTGCATTTGAACTGTGTGTAATGTAACAGTCTATCAGCACGCTCCTGTAGGAACAGAATCCAAACTTTTTAGCTTGCTAAATTGCTGGCTAACAGCAGCAAAATCGTTTGCTAGCTAACTAGCAGCCAATATGTGATCGGTTTCCTCACTAACACATGAGGTCGTTGTTGATATCATATGCCGGCATCATGTCGACTTTACCCCGAGAGTTTTACTGTGTATATAGAGTTATATGAGGTATGGAACTTCTCTATTAAAACCGAAGCAGTGTGTGTTGTAGCCAGTGTTGGGACAAACGCGTTATTAAGTAACGCGTTACAGTAACTACGTTACGCGTTAGTTTTGGGGTAACAAGTGCTGTAACTAATTACTTTGTCAAAATCCGTAACGCATTTATTATTACTGCAAACTAAACAGGCTCGTTACTCCACGAACTACAGTTTCCGTGGTGTACTTGAATTGCACATGGTGCAGAGAGTCGACGACAGTTCATCATTGTGATACTGGGTACAATTATCAAGTTTGACAGTTGTTTTATTGAGCACTATGCCACATCAACTCCAAAATAATGTGTATGCATATGCAGAGGGTTGGAAACAATAGAAATAAACTAAAACGGGATAAAATAAAAGAGAGCATTGTAATTTTTAATTTATTTGAGACAAATAAAGAGATTAAAGAGACAATGCATATGAAAATCTAGAGGATAAAAACGCTACTTTCCCTGGTAACTAGTAATATAACTAAGTTACTAATTTGAAGTAACTTGCCCAACACTGGTTGTAGCCTCTCACTAGATTGAATTTAGATAGATAGAAACGTTATTGATCCCAGTGGGGAACATTTACAGCATTATACTATGTTAAGCAGGACATATTTTTTCTCTTTTTTATTATGTTTTGTGTCTATGGAGCCCCGAAAGGGACAAAAAAAATATGTCAGGACATTTTATTCTGCCCATGTCCCTTTAGGGGCTCGTATGTTTCAATTATGTACATAGTGGTGAGCTCAATGCTGATTTTGAATATTTTCTTTCATAGGCCCTCCTCCTATTTACACAAACACAGAGACTTTTATTGGTAAGTGCTGTTATATTGCCTTCTTCTAAGTTGCTTAACATTCCTCCTTGAGTATTATTGTGACATTTTTGTTTGAGTTATACATGCTTTTGTTATTATTAGGAACTGCAAATGTAACTAATTGTCATTCTAATGTGTGTTACAGGTTCAAGTGGTGGAATTCATGTGGAGTTGTAAGGGGTGCACAGAAACTGTATCAAGTAGGTCTGAGCTTTTACAGCACTATAAGTTAAAACATCCCCATTTTGGACGTAGTTCTCGCTTTCCATGCACACATCAGCTATGTCCATGCACATTTAAGACATGGAATGCTCTCATTGTTCACCAAAGTAAAGTCCACTCCACGGGTTCCTCTCAGAGGAAAGCAATATTCAGTTGTCAGCATTGTGCTTGTAGTGATTTGGTATCAGAAAGGGATTATTTTACTCATGTAAATGCTCACCTCAAAAGAAATGAAACTGTAGTTTGTATGTTTTTGGGCTGTGACTTTAAAACTAACATTTACTCTACTTTTAAGTCACACAAAAACCGTAAACACAGCCATCATACACTGGTTGATTTTAAACCAGGCGTTGTTTCAAGGAGGGTATCGTCTCTGAATGAGTTGGAGACAGACAGTCAGGAATTGCTGGAGCAATCAGATGATTCCATTCCTTCAAGTACTTTTAGTCATACAGTGGACTTGGAGAAAGTAATAGAGCAAGGTTTTGCTGCTGCTTTACTTAAGTTGGAACATCTAGTCCATGTGCCAAGCACAGCTGTTGATGTATTTCTAGAGGAACTCTGCAGTTTGATTGGTTGTGCACCCGTTCCATTATCTTGTGATGTACTGAGTGACCTCTTTCATCAGAGAAACCTTCCTGTAGATGAAGTCATAATTAGAGAAACTGTTAAAGCAATTTACTCTGCCAATCCTGTGCAACGATCCATACAAAAAGGTGGACTTCTAAGCACTGCTTATCTAAGAAAGCAGTATTACAAGAAAAACTTCTCCGTGGTTGAGCCAGTCGAATACATTATTGATACTAAAAACAAACGCAGTTTCCAATATATTCCGATACTGAAATCTTTACAGCATCTATTGAGTAGAAAAGAAATAATTGATAAAGTTTTTCACAGCCACCAAAGTCAGGGAAGCACGTATTCTGGAGTGTCTTGTCAGTACAGGTCCTCAAAAGATGGGTCTCTATTTAAGACAAACAGTTTCTTTGCTGGAGAAAAGCCAAGGATTATCCTAAATTTATATGTTGATGACTTTGAGGTCTGTAACCCTCTTGGCACTTCACGAAAGAAACACAAACTTTGTGCTGTTTATTGGATTTTAGCTAACCTGCCTCCAGGATCTCATTCCTCCTTATCTTCTATCTATTTGGCAGTTTTGTGTAAAACTGATGATGTTAAAACCTATGGTTATGACAAAATTTTTGAACCTCTTCTTCAAGATTTGAAAACGCTGGAGGAGCTTGGTGTTTATGTAACGCTGTTAGGTGAATCAGTTAAAGGCACAATATTTAGTGTAGTGGCTGACAACCTGGGAGCGCACAGTGTTGCAGGATTTATGCAGAGCTTTTCGGTTGAATACTACTGCAGATTTTGCACTGGGAAAAGCAGGGATATTCAAGTACATTCTGTTGCATCTGGTGCTTTCAATCTTAGAACTAAGGAACTTCATCAGGCACATGTCAAACAAGCCCAAGATACAGGGACAAGTTGTTATGGAGTGAAAAAGGAATGTGTCTTCACAAAAAACCTGTCTCACTTTCATGTCATTTTTGGATACCCTCCTGATCTGGCCCATGATGTGTTAGAAGGCATTATCCCTGTAGAGTTGGCTCATTGTCTGAGTGTACTTATTTCCAAAAGGTATTTCACGTTAGCTGACCTGAACGATGCTATTCTGACATTTCCCTTCAAATGGACTGACAGGACAAACAAACCTCATGTTGTGTCACAAAGTTTCTCCAGCTCAAACACAGTGGGAGGGAATGCACATGAAAACTGGAGTTTGCTCCGCTTCTTGCCCTTTTTGATTGGGTCACGTGTACCTGAACATGAGCTTGCATGGCTTGTTCTTATGGATCTCAAAGACATCACTGAGCTTGTTGTTGCCCCCATTCTCAGTGATGACTCGCTAGCATTTTTAGAAAGTAAAATCATTGAGCACAGGCAGAGACTTAAAGAACTTTTCCCTGGCATGAAGTTATTACCAAAACACCATTACTTGGAGCACTATCCCCAGATGATCAGGCTGTTTGGTCCAGTTGTTGGGCAATGGACAATGCGCTTTGAGGCTAAGCATAGCTTTTTCAAGCAGGTTATCAGACACACCAGCTGTTTCAAGAATGTCCCCCTCTCGTTAGCTTTGAAGCATCAGATGATGATTGCTTACCATCTGAGTGCTCCATGTCTGAGTAAGCCTGACCTTGAGGTTTCAACTGTATCCCCTCTACCAGTGGACTTGCTTAAAGCAGACATAGCTCAAGTGATCCAGCAAAAGTTCCCTGACATATGTGAGGTTCACCTTGCGCAGTGTGTAACAACCAAGGGCATAACCTATAGAAAAGGGATGATACTTGCTCACAGAGTAGCTGGTGGACTGCCTGAATTTAGTGAAATTGACCAAATCTGCATCGCACGTGACTGTGTGTTCTACATTGTCAAAGAGCTCTGTGGTTGGTATAGCGAGCATTATAGAGCCTTTGAACTCAGTCCAGCACCCACAAGAACATTCACTCTTGTGGAAATCTGTGAAGTCCTTGATACATATCCATTAATTGCCTACAAAGTTGGACCGGCACGCATGGTGGCTTTGAAAAGGCATATTGAAATAAAAGGTGTGTCTTTATCCATGTCTTTGTTATGATTTACAAAAACAATTAATTTATATATATATTTCAAATTTTGTAGTTCTAATCTGCTGTAGTTCATAATTCTATTCCAGGATGTCTTTATGCCATTAAAATATCAGAAAGTCTTTTCCTTCAGAGTTATTTAAAAAGTCCTAAATGTGAATTGATGGGAGCTGATTCTCAGTAAAAGATTTTTTAATTTCTAAAAACTTCAAACTGCATACTTTTAGGTTTTTACTACCAATCATGAAATCCAAATTTCAATTTCTACAAAGTATGATGTCTAATTTTGTGTGTTTGTTGCAGAGTAAAAGACTCGTTGATGGAGACAACAATCCCAATGACCATGATTCTTAAGATTATTTTGACTGATGGCAGCTGCCAAAGATTGACTTTCTCCCAAGGACTCCCTACATCAATCGATGACCTTATGGCTGAGGTAAAGAAACAGTGTGGACTTGAGGGGAACTTTAAACTTCAGTTCATGGACTCATTGTTTGGAAACGAGTTCCTCAACCTGACCTCGGTTTCAGAGGTAGAAGACAAAGGTACTCTGAAAGTCATTGACATGTCAAAGCCCACCACAATACACGATGATGAAGGTGTTTCCACCCCACTGCAAGTATTCAGTCCTCCCTCTGGAAATGATTCATTCGTGTCATGTGGATCTGAGAGATCTGATACTGATATCTTATCATCGAGTGAGTCTTCAAGCTCACGGTCTTCTTGGCCTGCTGTTTTTCACATGCCAAAGTTTTCCTATGATGCTGAATTACAACTTAAACATGCAGCCTTAGCTTATGTCCAGAATGGCACTGTGCTTATTCCAGATCCCAAGTTGAAGTCTGCCATCCTTGATGGTCTGGTGCAGGAAATTGTGCAGTATAAGGTCTATGTCAGTGACAAAGAGATGGAACAAGTAGCCCAGAGTCTTATCAAGACACATCCCTGCTTAACCGAGAGAGGATCTTCAACTGGATATGGTGGGTGGAAGACAAGTTTAAAATATAAACTGTCAAACTACCGAACTCACCTGAGAAAATTGGGCTGCCCAGAGGTGACCGTGAACTCTTTAAACAATAAACCTGCTGGAAAGCGAAATGCAGCTTTTGGCATTAAAAAGGCGAAGAGAGCAGAGGTAAATTTCTGCCCAGCATACCCAATACAAGAAACTGAGGAAAGTTTGGAGGACATTCAGAGATCTCTACTCATGGACACAAAGAAGAGGAACAACAGAGACGTGGTGAAATTAAAAATGGAAAAAACTTTTGCCCTCAGACGGCATGAAGTTGTGCGTGACTCACCAATGGTAGAAGAATTCATGGCAAGGTGGCCTGCTCTGTTTGATGTAATCGAGGTAAGGCTTATGTCACGTTTTGCCATTGATTAAAAAAAAGTCTTTTGCACACATTCTTAGTTCTATAATTAATCAAGCTTTATCTCCCTTCCACATTGCTCTTTTACCACTGGCATGATGTTTTTCACCCAGACCAATAGAACCCAATTCCTTTGTGTATATTACTTTTCACAGATCAACGCTGAATTCAAAAGGATCACCACTGTCCCACTACAATCCAAGTTTATGTCTCAACTGGACATCTACTCTGACAACCTGAAAAAACTGTTTCAAAAAAGAGGTGGTCAACTTGGACAAAAGCTCAAAACAATAGTTGCAAAAATGGCTGAGGTAAGTGGTACATATCTGTGTAGTCAACTGTGGTGTTTGCACTTTTGGCCAGGTCATACAAAGTTTCGCATGTCTTTGTTTATGTATATTTTTTAGCAGGAAATGTGTGAGTAACCCCACTGTGCTAATTTGAGCTTTACATTTGAGAATTGTGCATTGAATTTATGATTTATTTACATTCTACTTAAAATTGAAAGACATTTTCTTATTCAGTGTGACGATGTAGATGCTGGACGAGAGTGCATTATTAAAGGAGTCTGTATCTACATGGGTGAAGATCCAGAAAACCTGGTCCAGGAATATGTGGTATGTATACATGTGCATGTGAATAAATGCTTACTTTTCCCTTTATCCTCCTTTCTCCTGTTGTTAATTGAATTAATCTCTCAAGTGACAGACTTAAAAAATGTTCTACAGTCCATTTTTACCCAACTATTATAGGAAGTATGTGCTTTCATGTATGTTATTTTCTATCAACTGCCGAGAAACTTACTGTATTTGTTTAATGTTGTACAGTGTCCTCGTCTCATTTGCCTTGTCCATCCTGTCCCTTTATGTCTTTTGGTACAGGGCATGGATGAAGAGTTCAGTGACGCCATTGAAGACACCACTGTGGGGATTTTTGTCCAGAAAGAACAAGCTTCCAGTGCCGAGGCACAGAACATTGGAATTGTCCTGGAGGGTGTCAAGGTGTTGCAGGATCTGGACAATGTGGCATTGGCTGTTGCCATGCTGTTTGGGCTAATGTACGCCCTCAACCTTGATTATCCTCGAAACCTTCGCTACACTTTTGAGGTACTCCAAAAGATAATTATGGAAATGAATGGAGACAAACTTTCTAACAAGGCACTTGCTTTGAAAAACAGACTCTTTCATTGAAGGGTCAGAAGACCAGGACAGTCAGCGAGGTCTTCAAAATTCATCATGGTGGGCATCAGGCCTCTTGCTTCACATACTACTTGAATTTCATCTTTTACAATTTAATTTCATACCACTGCTAGTTTCATGCTAAGTTTTTGTATTTGGTCAGCAAAGTTTCGAAGTGACTGATTTTAGAACTTTTAATTTTAATATTTTGGAATGCACAGCACGCACTACGACATAACTGTCAATCCCTATGGTAATGTATGTTTAGGGGAAAATAATTCATATTTAAGTGCAATTTGTTAGTGCTCTTGTTTGTTTATAATTCCTTAGGAGGATTTTTTTACTTACTGTTTAATTTGCTCAGACACTTTGTTTTATTTGAGTAAAAGGTATTCACTCTTTGCTGATACTTTGAGAAGGTGGTAAAAGTTGAAAATATTTTGTTTTCACTAGGAACATGTTTGCTGTTCTTAATATATATTATATACTTAATAAGATACATTTGTAAAGTCTTTGTTCCTATGAACAGTTTGCTGTTAATCATAGTTGCACTCCAACGCCCATTTGGTGAAATTCTTTTGGAAAAGTTGATTTCCTGTCATAATTTAGAGATTTAGTTTTAATTTTTTTGCCCACAAAACACTTGTTTTAAAATAGTCTTCAAATACACTGTTTTTGTTACAGGGTACAACTGTAATTTGTCAGCTCTTAACTGTGCATGTTCTGAATACAGCATTGTTTTGTGATACCTGCCTCTTTGTGTGAATGCAAGTCACTTTAACATATAATATTTGGCACACCTTGACATGGAACAACTAGTTTATCATAATTTTGATAGTGAGGTTCAATGAATCGTTTAATTCATCGGAAGTAATGAAAATATTTAAATGTTACTTAATACCTTTAAATAATGGTTGCATTTAAAATCAAGTTCGAGTTACACTTAAGAATTGGATTTCATGGGCTTGATTAAATCATTTCAAGATTACACAACAAATTGGGTTTACATTTTGAACATTTAATTCATTGAATCAACATGATTCTTTTAAACAGTCTAACACAATTGAAATGGGTTGGTTTAACAAGAAATTATAAATTGAGAGGAAGAAGAAAGCTACGTTGTTTTTATATATTATGATTGTGTGGGACCGATGTACACATTAATATCAAGTAAATCCAAAGAACTTTTTTTTTTCAATGTAGGATTGAGGCATCAACAGGTGTTAAACAATTTTAATCAGTAGATAGTTTAGGTTAAAGGTGGATGTTTGAGTCTTTAAGAGTTAATTCATCCAGCGTGTTCAAGTGAACACTCGAATCACTATGGATTGATTCTGGTCCAGTAAGTTCTTCATGTTCATAAGATTTTATGGTAAAGAGAAGCTTTAACATGATTCTGTAAATGAATAAAACATTATGTTAGTTCTGCTCTGGTCCTGGTTGAAGTTACATTAACAAGACGCTAAATCATAACAGTTAAACATTAAGCTAATATTTAGAATTAGCTCACTCATGACCCCTCATGCTACTTTAGCTCCACCCATTTTGCTCAATTTCGTCACTTCTGGAGCCAAAATGATGGCATGGCAACAAACAGGACACAATTTAGTGGTTTAATAATGGAAAGAAAAAGCTACAATGAATGATGGCACATGTGCGTCATTAGTTTTCTGACAATGGTAATAATTTACGATGCTGGAAAAGAAAACTGATTTCCATAAAACTAAACAGAAACTAATCAGCTCTTTAAAAAAAAAAAAGGAAAATTAAAAGTAGTCGTGCATCAATAAAAACTTTCCAACTCAAAGCAGTCTGTGCAGTAGATTTCTCTAAAACCACTGAACAGCTGATGGTGAATATGTTTTGGTTCTACTGCTTCCTCTGAGTCGATGGAAGCTGTGGTTTTGGTTCAGTTGTGTAACGGTTCAGTTCAACGTCAACGCCACTGCACAGCCTCAGTGTTGTTCATACCAGACCTCAGCTCCAAACAGCAGAAATAAAAACCACATTGTACGACCCAGGAAAACAGGAAACCACAGAATCAGCAACAACACAGTGTATTTATGAACCACCGAGTTCAGCATAAACCCAGAACAGACACAGATACGGGTCTGTGGATAAACGATGGTCCACCAGGACATGTGGAGGTCAGGATTCAGCAAATCTAGCATGCTCATGTTTAAGCTTCATCACTCAGATCTGGGATCAGATCTTTCTTCATCCTCTGAACTGAAAAAACACAACATCATCGAATGCAAATGTTCCATCAGATCAACCTGGACAGTGTTTGACAAATGGGTCTATTGTGCAGAAGTAAATGACACAAGTTGGTTTGATTTAAAGACACAATCACAGCCAGACCTGAACCAGAACCTGAACTGGAAACAGCTCCATCTGGACTCCTGAGACTAGTATCAACATCTGGAATGCACAAGTAGAACCACCACAAATAAAATAAGCAACCAATGACAATGAAAAACCATTAATATCATAAAACCAACAATGATATAAAATGAATAATATAATAAAACAATTGATGTAATTAAACTAATAATGATTAAGAAATAATAATATAATAAATCATTAAACTCATGAGACCCAGTAAGTAAACATTTTCACCATTTTATATAAAATAACTGCCTTAATTGGAAACAGAATTATGCAATAGTTTTGTTTTTGTTTTTTTTTTGTTTTATCAGATACATTTCTATACATTTTTAATATAATGACTGCTCAGTGGACAATTGTACTTTTGTATTTTTTAGAAACCCTGTGAAACTCTTGTACACTACAGAAGACAGAAATACATTGCTGGGTTTCATGAGGTTAATGTAAACAATGTAATCTAACAGTGGTTGTAGATGCTTATTTTTCCGTTTAGTTATTGAAATCTTTGCTGATAAAGTCACTTTTTATACAGTTTTCTCTGTTTTAATATAAGAAACTTTGAATTCATTGAGTCTTCATGAGCATCTAAATTAAGGATAGGAAATTATATCTAGAAAAATACAGTGAAAAATGTAAAATACAGAGGATAATATTATAATAAACTAGAAAAGCACTCGGAGAGCGCAGACCTCCGCCAAGCATTGCTATTCCCCATTGAC
>JAPTYR010000025.1:36675904-36687424 GCA_029814505.1 Siphamia roseigaster | reverse complement strand
CCACGGCTGAAACCCACTCTACGTGTTACATCATTGTGTTCATGAATAGATTGTCTCAATCGGATTTTCCTCTGTATTAAAAATGCAGAATTTGCTGGAGCCAAATTCATTTATTTTTCTTCCCCATTTCTAAATACGTGTATTATGTGTGTGTTAGATACGTTAAATATGAATGCTGTATGTGTATTAAATGTGTGCGATACAAGTGCGTTAAATATGTTACATGTGTGTTAAATGTGTGACAAATATGCTACTTATGTTACATGTATATTAAATATGTGACAAAATGTATAAGATAAATATGTGTTGCTTGTATGCTAAATGTGTTACATATGCACGCTACATCATGTGTGTTAAGTGTGTACGAAATGTGCTACATACGGTATGTTCCATGTCTGTTACAAATATGTTACATGTTTTTCAAATGTGTGATGAATATGTATTACTTGTGTTAAACATGCGTGTTAAATGTATTAAATATGCATGTTACATGCATTAAATAAATGTTATATGCATTAAATATGTGTGTTACATGTTACAAATGTGTGATAAATGTGTATGCTACATATGTGTGTTACATTGTGTGTTAAATCTGTGTGGTTCAACTATGTGTGTGTGAATCTGATGCAGCGTCTACTGTGACACTCCATGTGTGATGAACGACAGATACAGATTGTGTTGCTGCCGAGTAGTGAAAACAGCGAGGACGGTGAGCAGGGGGTGACGGACGCAGCCCCAAAGCACATCAACTGCGTCACCGTTGCCCAGGTAACAGACATCAAATCACTCATTGTAAACAATTTCCATCCCATCATCTAATTTCTGTCTGTTTGAGCTGTAGAAACACCAACGGTGTCTGGAGGGGGAACTTGAACACAAAGCACAGCAAGACCATCTGACATCAACTGGTGTTTACAGAACCTGGTCCAAGTCAGGTTTACTCTTTTATCATCTGAGGAATAGTGTTTCCTAGACTGATCTACTGTTCACAAACAAACTGGACAAACTTCATATTCTAGATTAAAGTTCAACCTCTGAAAAAGTTCTTTCATGAAACCTGCATTACATACAGAAGTATGTGGAGGTTCAAAAGATGAAAAATAAAATCTGCTGTGTGCAAATGTTTATTTTATTATATTTGATATTCAATAATTCCTCATCCTTTGATATTTAGTGATAATAGATTCACCCTTGTAAATTATATTCCAATCTCAATGGGATTCTGTCTGGTTAAATAAAGATTTAATCAAAAATACGAAAATAAAAATATTCAAAAGGAAATATGATTTCTGTAATATTTCTAAAATGTAAGAGAAGGCTGAGAATGGCTGAGGTCTACAGTACGTACAAGGGCTGATTTCAGAATACAAGATGACATTAATCAATACATTTGCATTTATTAAAGGTGAAGTTATCTTAGCTCATAAAAAATAATGGTAATGTTCTTTTATAATAGAATCTGCTCATGCTCACATGTTCATATAAGTCAAATAGAAGTCACTGACTATTATGGCTCAGCGAAATCACCTCTGTTTGCTAGCGTCTAGTTAGCTAACATCAATTAAAATCTTATCATAGAGAAAACAACCTTAATGGTTCCTAAATATCAGAGTAGATTCACAAATTAAGTGCATTATATGGAATCTAGGTTCACAATAAAGAATTTAAGCAACAATTTGACCAAGTTAAAGATGCTAAGTAACATCAACTAGCTTAGCTCACAAACAAAAATTACAGTTAATGGTATTTATTTAACAATATCTACACAGTTAGGAATGATTAATGTCATACAGTATGTACAATTGAAAATAAAGTTCATGAATGACACTCAGAACTGAAGATAACTTTAGTTAGAAAATCACTGACCTGACTTAACTGTTTGCATTTGCTAAGGTAGTTAAACTGGTTCGCATCTTACTTGGAAACAAACCATGCACTTTCATGTAAGTAAAGATTCTGAAATATTACAGAATTGACACTAAGGACTAAAATATATCCCTAATATCCCTTATAATGAACTAATTATTTGAGCCACATTTTAATCAAGGTAACTTGCTAAATAACATTAGCTAGATAAGCCTGTGAAATGAACTGCTTTGTTCCTGATGTTTCTGTAGTGTTGTTCAATAAAGGCTACAGCATGTGTTACTACCTGTTTAAGTGTGTCCTTCAACAAATGAGTGAGTTTTACTGATTAAATTGATAGAATATAATGAAAATAATCAAATGGTAATGGGATGTCTGACATTATTTTATTTGTTCTCCTCAGAAGGCATTCAACTGATCATATAATAGAATCACTGGATGAGTTTTGCAGACGAACTGGTGCAAATCCATTATTTACATGGTTAGCAGTAGTAAACCTAGTAAATGACAGTTATCAGATGTAAACCAGCATTAACTACAGTCACAGGTTTAGTCTGTTGAACATCTCTGGGTTCATCTTATTACCTCCGCCAGGAGGTTATGTTTTTGCCGGCATTTATCTGTTTGTCTGTCTATTTGTTTGTGTACAAAATAACTCAAAAAGTAATGGAACGGTTGTGATGAAATTTTCAGGATAGCTTGGGAATGATACAAAGGACCAAGCGATTCGATTTTGATGAAGATCCGGAAAAGATCCCGGATTCTGGATCACTTTGGAATTTTTGTTAACATTGCGGTAAATGGGGAATAGTAATGCTTGGCGGTGGTCTGCGCTCTCCGAGTGCTTTTCTAGTTTCTAATGTTTCTCTCCATGTAGATAAAATTCAACAGATCCAACACTGAGACAGGTTTAGGTAGAAAATGTGGCTTTTTGCTCCTTTGCCTTGTGTAAACCTGCTGGTGTTGCTTGTCTGGATGACATGGGTTCATAAACCAACGCCTCCGTCCTCGTCCTCGGTGATGTCCCTGGTCTTCATCTGTCATGTCCAGTCTAGTCCTGATCCACTGGGTTCAGTCTCTATAAACACAGACCACGACCATCACCACCGCCATCTGTCCTCAGGCGTTTGTTTGTCCATGTCAGGACTAAGCTTCCTGTCTCCAGGTATAAACTCTATGTGGTCACATGAACGCGGTGTCGGGCATATTAAACAGGCGGCGAGTCCGTAAAGCCGGCCCCTGTGAGCTTTGGCGGCGGCGATAATCTGCCCTGAGCCTCTGTCAGAGGTTTACGCTGTGTTTTGGTTTGTGCCTGTTGGCGTTAGCGTGTTAGCGGCCTGTGTGTGAAATTGATATTGTGGCGTCTGTGGAACTAATCTGCCTCTAATTTGTAATGTATGCAGGCTGTGGGTGATGCGTTCAGGTGTCTGTGGCTTTAATCAGCCTTCATTTACCACTGCAGCTTCAGACTCTAAACTGAATCACCCAGGAGGAGCAGCCCATTCCATCTGGGCCGCTGTGGATTTACATGACTTCTCTAAATTTAATAAAGGATCTTTTGTACATGTTGTGAGGAACTGGAGAGTTTCAGTGTGAATAAAAGCCACGTGGGGTTGGCATGAGGCGGCAGCGAACATGCTCATATGTTTAACAGTAAATCAGACACGTTGAGTGGAGTCGAGCCTCAAGGATTCGCAGTGCACATAGAAAATTAACTTCTTTTAGCTCTTTCCCCAAATGTCAGCCCTATCAGGACGGGTTTCCACCAGTCAGCAGTTGGTGAATTAAAGATCACACAAGTTGAAATGAATTTTACCACAAAATATATGAAATAAATGCAGGCTCCAAGTGCAAGTTGAGCCATCTGAGCTGACGTCAGTGACAGTGGGTAATTAGAGCAGTTGTTTTCTACACTTTGACTCAGAAACTGACCTTTATGAATAAAAGACACATTCAGCAGATTCACATCCAGTTATAAGGGAGAAGATCCAAAACACAGAGAGTGAATTTAGTTAAAGAGAAATCAGCAGCTCAGGAAAATATGACGCCTCAGGTTTGATGTTTGATGATGGATGACAATGGATAATAGCGGAGGATGACAATGACAGTGATGATGAACATGATTACGCTTCATGAACAAAACCCATAATCTGTCAAAAAATGTTGAATTCAAATTATTTTGGTGTTTTCTTGAGAAATGACAGATAACAACAGCTGCCTTAGCGTAGAAAATGTAATGAATCGAACGCAGCAAAACCACTGATTTAAGAAGAATATCAGTTGCACATGGACATTTGGTCCTTTAACATCCTCCAAATAAAAGATGTTTCATTACAAACATCCTCTACCATTATCTGTTTAGGGCAAGGTTACTTTGACCTTTAAAAAAAAAATCTGAGGTTTTAATGTTTGTGGTGATTTGTGGTGATATAGATGTATGCACCATGAATGTATCTAATAACTGACAGAGATATGTTCATCAAAAACTGTACACAATGCTTTTTACATGAAATGAGGTTCACAGCAGAAGAGCTGGTCTGGACTGCATACTGCATTTTCAGTTTATTACATTATCACATGACTATCATACATAAGGGTTTGATTAGTTTCAACAGTAGCTAGTGTTGAATATGACAAACAGGAAAGGGTTAATGATGAATCAGGACAAGTGCTGGATTAAACATAAAACAAAAACACACAAAGGATGGATGTGGATGTTTAATGTATTACAGAACAGTTCAGGTAAGACAGGCAAATACAACTGTAATATTCAATGATAATCCTTGATAATAAAGATGATAAAGCTTGCGAACGGCAGCCGCAACAGATGGCTGCAGCAAATACGCAAGGCTTATATTTTTGCCGGATGCAGTAAGGAAACACAGAAATTCAGCTCAGCACAGCCCAAGCAGCAGCGGATGTTGACAACAGTATTCCAAAATAAAACATCAGGTTACTTTTCAAAATAAAAGAACTCTGTTCACAAAGCAATCAAATTTCACTGTCATCAATAATGGGTCGACCCGGGGTTGAACTCAACAAGTCCAAGGTCTTCCAGAGGTCATTTACTCCATATCGACACCATGGATGAGGAGAAACGTATCTCTGAGGAATGACTCCATTATCAATGATACCTCCCATCCATATGGTGAGGCTTGGTCTGTTTGTTTTCTTTACTACAACTCTCACAGCAGTGACTACAAGAACTAACGGGACTTTGCAAGATCTTGTGTGAGTTTGTATAAGTCTCACAAGTCCCACAAGTCTCGCGGTCATTACCGTGACAATTTGCCCACAGCTCGACTGTTGCTGTAAGCCCGGTCGGATGCGGTGGGAATGGACACTGTTGGCCGTAATGGCCGCATTACGGCCGCAACACAATACAGGCATAACGGATGTGGTGGAAATGAAGGGTAATATGTCACCACGTAGCAGAATCGTGATGTTTGACACATTTCAATGATATAAGTCAGATAAATATAGCATAACCTAGCATAATTAGCATATTGTCAAGGCAAATTACACTTTGTAGTATTTCAGTAATGTGACTAGAATGCAAATTTGGGAAACAAATTATTTTATTGTGTGGAGTTCAACATTAGTTGCTTTTCCATTAACTCTCAAATTGTGCAAATGTAACTTGCGCATACAAATTTGCATAATGAAAAATGACAATTTCACCCAAACTTTTTTTGTTCAATGAAAACTTTTTGTGCTTGCAAGAGGTGTTCTTTTACCATAGCAAAATTGGTATATTAGCCAGAAGGGGAGACCAACCTTTTTTGTGCAACTAGAGTCACATGAACAAAAAAGAAAAAAATCTGATGTTAATGGATGTTACAAGAAGTGGTTACAAGAATAATTTTCAAACAAACATAACAGTATGTGTGGACACATGAGGAAACTAAATTTTTTTATATAGTTGGGATAGAGGGGTAACAAGGATTCTAGATTCAAAACAACTGATATTAATGTTTGTTGCCATGTTGGAATGACTTCTTGTGACATTTTGTGCTAATAAATGAAAGAAATTATTGCATTTTGATTTAATTGAAAAACTAAAACTACAAACTTCAGGGTTTTTTGTTGTTTTTTTTTACATTTAGTAAATATTGATTGATTGATTGATTGATTGAAGTTTTGTGCATATGTTTAATGTAAAATGCATTCATCAATTGTCTTTATAGCAGTTACGAAGGCAGTTTCATAAAATGTGGTGGAAGTTATCACACTGTACAGCTGACAGTGTGTGTGTGTGTGTGTGTGTGTGTGTGTGTGTGTGTGTGTGTGTGTGTGTGTGTGTGTGTGTGTCTTTCTCACAACAGCTGCTGTAAGAGTTCAGGATTTGTTTTGTGTCAAGTGTTTGTGTCTTGGTGTTAGATCCTGTAAATTCAGTGTTTTCAACTCGTGTCTTACAGTCATGTTTCTCAACTGTTTGGGTGGCCATCATGTCTTTTTTACATATATATGTTTGGTTATGACATGTAATGTCACTGGATTTCACTTTTAATGAGGACGGTAATTCCTCAGTATCGCAGACCATGGAGTCTGCTTTGAGTTTTTGGTGGGTTTTTTGTTTGTTTGTTTTTTGCTTTTCAACACCATTACTAGAGTTCCTTGTGTCAGAGTTGGAAGGTGTTTTTCCAGCGACGTATCATAGTCATGAACTTGTTCCAGTATGGTTTGGTCCTACTTCAGTACAACTATTTGTCTTTGTTTCCATGTACTTCCCTGCATGAAAGTGTATTTGTCTAGTATGTTACGATAACGTGGATTCTGCTGTGATGTTGTAATTATCACCACTGAGCCCAGAATCCATGGTTTAAGAATGGGATATGACTGGAGTTAGTTCATTTCCTGCATTCTTTTGATTTCCTATGCACCAGTGTGTTTATTTTCTGTATCATTTGAAGCCAGTAATGTCTGTTTATCTGAGGGAAAACAGAATTCAGACAGTGGGTGAAAATTCAGATGCCATAAATATAGATCCCTGCTAAGTCCATCAACTTGAAGAAGTTGCATTAATTCTATTTAATTTCTATTAAATTTATACATTCTTAAATGATATAACTACATCATATATATATTTGTTTTGGTATGATTTGAGATACTAGACTGCACACTGGAGTAGACCTACAACAGATTTTTTCCTCAACTAGAAAATAAGACACAACATCTTCTGTCTGCCTCACATTATAAATAAATATATTTTCTAAATCAGTGGACATCATTTCTCTGCTACTGTAACCCTTGTGTTTGATTCTCACTGGGAAAATGGTTTGATAAATGTTATACATTTTAATTATTCTGTACTGGCATGTCGTACTAACAGCTGCCTTGTAGCTTTGTGACAACACACTCTTTATTTCTTCATATTCGTCTTCCCTATATCATTTGGATACCGTGAAACTCTCTGTGTTGGTGTACAGCAACCAAAATGTGTCAAAAGCCATTAAATAAAGCATTTGAATTCTGATTTCCCAGTTGTAATGTATAGTTTTCAGCAAAGGCCTATTAAAATAATGAGTGCAGGATCTATAATCAAGGCAACCCAATGAGGGTGTACTTACCATGACTGCCAATTAACTTCAAGAGCAGCCATCAGGAATAAGCTATAGTGAGGTCAAGAGGCCAAACGCCAGGGATCAGAGTGAAAGAAAATAAAATACATACAAGTCTGGAGGAAGCTGAGTTGCTTAAGTGTGGGTAGGTGTAAGAGTGGAGGATGTGTGGAGCACTTCGCCTGTATCTCTTGTCCATGTGTGTCTGTGTGCATCTCCTTATTTGTCTACAAGCATCTGCATGTGTGTCTGCATGCATCTGCATATGTGTGGTTGAGTGTTTGTACTCCAGCTTGGAAATAAGAAATGGACCCAAATCAAAACCATATGTAATGCCCTCACAACATGCAATAAAGCTCCACATCCTAACCAATCGCAGGTCTCCCACACTCGTATATTACCAAGTTCTGTGTCTTGTCTGTGCACAGTAGCTTACATGGAGTAGAGGGACACAGCCACAGCCACTGAATACATGTTCATCAACGGGAACAACCACAACGCCACCGCCAAACAGAACAGAAATGGATGAGACATTACTCCTTCTCGGAGCCAGTTCTGCTTTAAGGCCAGAAATAAGATGAAGACTGGTGCTGGAGGAGGAGGAGGGGGTCTGCAGCCAAATGAGGAGTTGGGTCCAAATCTGACTTTAGTTTTTACTCCCACAGGGACTCCAAAGTTTCTGTCAACAAGTAGATAGTAAAATTGTCTTGTGAATGTGGAAAGAAGCCATACTTTTCTACTTGGCAGTCTGGATCTGTTCTGTTCTGCTCAAAGACCCTCCACTGCCCACCACGCACGCACGCACACACGCATGCACGCATGCACGCACACTCTCAGCATTGATAGGCTGTGGTACTCACAGATAGTATATACACACACTGTCCATCCTAGTAGTCTTTGAAAACAGCAACAGATATTTAACCCTTAAAGACACAAACATCCACCTTTAACCAAAACCATCTACTGATATAACTGTTTAATACCTGTTGATCCACTTATCCCATCAATATATGTAAATAATTGGTGTAAAATACAGTTTGTCATATTTTCATGGTCATGAGGTATATCCCATTTGAACATTCAGAGGCTCTGTAGTGAACAAAGAAACACTGTCACCTTCTACAACCCTGTCACCAGTGAAATGCATGGAGACACACTGCTTTTTATTTTTGGGGTTTTTTTTTTTACAAACAACAACTAACATGAAAAAAACAGGCAAAAAATAACTGAAATTAAGTAAAATACAATAACATAAAATAAAATAAGCATGAAAATGAACAAAAACAGCTGAAGTGAAATGAACCAAACAAATAAGAAATTGACAAAAATAAAAAGCAATGAGAACAAAATAACTGACAAACTGAATGAAACTGGAGTAGAAATATTAAACCCATGGAGTTTTATCAATGGCAGTGGATTAACACACTTTGTCTTTCTTTTTTCTATCTTATGATAACACTCAACTTTAATCTGAACGTTTATGAACATCTACATGTTCAGTGAATTAAATATAGGAAAATACATGATTTACACTGAAAAAAAGGAGAATACAGATGAGATGATAAAATCAGAATTGATAAATCGTGATAAATCACTTTAGAAAGTTTTATTTGGCAACTTCCATAAAAGTAGTACTTAGTGTTTATGGGTGAAAACAGAAGAAAACACAATGAGGGCCAAGCTGAGGGGAATTAGAAGAAGAACAAGAAGAAAAGAAAGAAGAAGAAAAAAGGAGGAGACGTAGAAGAAGAAGGAGGAGGCGTTAATAGAGGAGGGATGGAAGTGTACAAGGAATAAGAGAAAAGGAGGGATGTTGAGGCGTAACAGAGGAGAGCAGAACAAATGTCTCCCTGAGGACATTCCCACTGTTTGGGAGTCGTCAGTGCGTTCCCTCCATCTGTCTACCCCCATGCCCATCATCCCCCTCCTTCATTTCTCCACATGGCATCTCCTTGCCTGTTTGGATCCAAGGAACAGCACAACTGATTTAGCTTTTATTTCAAAGCAGCAGTATGAGTTAGACTAGAGACAAACAACCAGACAACACACAGAAACGACATTGAGGCTCCCGATACAGGGTCAAATGTAAATTATAAACTCATACAATCTGAAAGCAGTTTTAATGTAGATTATACACTAATATAATCTGATGAGAGTTTTATCCTCCTATAGCTGAAATATTACTTAATGCCCTGTTTGGAAAACAGCAGCAGCCAAAGTGTCAGATTAGACACAAACACATATTCCCACTAAAAGGGCTAAATACTGATACAAGTTTTCAGACAAGACTTGGGTCTGTTATTTAACATTTTATTAGCCAATTACCTCATGATAGTGTTTGACAATGGCTTTTCTCATTAATCTGTTTAATTCACCATCTGGACATAAAGACAGGCCTCTCAGAAAGACATTACCCCGATTTAGTCAACCCTAAGAAGATGCAGATTGGAGAAATTCAGATACTGTGCAGAGATATGCCAATACTCCAATAGTACCTGGGAAACCTCTACATGTATACATCTTATCAAGGTTACTAACAATCTTGGCAGCAAATACTATCATAATAACAATTAATAATAGCTTTTTTCCTCTTTTTTGTTGAAAAACTAGATGGAAAAAGTACTGGAAACCTGAATCTGTACAAAACATTCACAACTTGGACAAAAGGTCATAGTGGAAAACAGAAGACAACCAGTCCTTGGTCTCCATCATAATGACCCTCATCATTCTACTCATCCTATGGTCATATCACCTGTTGGTTTCATTTGCCATGTCTGAAAAATACAGATCAGATAAATCCACAGCGTGATTTTGGCAGTTCTGAGTTTGGAATATTGGAAAGAAGCCTTGTTTTCTATAGACACAGAAACGTATCCAGCAGCTACTGAAATATCAGATTAAATGATGTTGTGAACATCACAAATGTCGACATAAACACCAACAGTATAGACTAACCACCATTATATTTATTATATAAACAGATACCATTTTAATAACTGCAATAAGTCTAAGCCAATATTTATTTCTCTTAGAAATCCCTTTAAACCCACCCCAACCTTCCTTTTGTCCTTGTGTTCCAGTGTCCTCACATCTCCCTGGCGGGCAGGATGTCCACGTGTCCTTCAAAAGGACACTGGACCCTCAGCTCATCTCCCAGGTTTCCACCCTAACCAGTGGTTGAATGCACAGTGAACTGAAGAGTTTAATAAATGCAGAGGTATTTGTTGTGGTTATCTTGTGGAGCAAGAAAGTGGACTAAAAGATCTGTATCCGTGTAATAGTAATCCGTGCATATTTGGGAAATGTGTGTGTCTTTGTAGTTGAGCATAAAATAAATATTGGCGATCTCTAAAAATGAGTCCATCTGTGTTATGATGGACACAGATGTTTACTGGGCTGTGTTATGATATTTGTCAGAATACAAATTGAAAAGTTACGAGTTAAAAAGTTCAGAATTGGAAAGTTATGAATCAAAAAGTTACGAATTCAAAAGTTATGAATATGAATTTCCAAGTGCAGGAAAGGGGACACGTGTATGTCATCACGCTACAGTCCACTTTAGTCCACTTTCTTGATCCATACTTCCCACCAGCCAAAGACATGCACTGACAGGTTAATTGGTTAATCTAAACTGTGCATCGGTGTGAATGTGAGAGTGATTGTTCAGCCGGGCGATGAACTGGCGACTTGTCCAGGGTGTACCCCGCCTTCGCCCGATGTGGCTGGGATAGGCTCCATGCGACCCCCATGACCCGAGTGAAGATAAAGTGGGTTCAGAAAATGAGATGAGAGATGATTAAATATTAATTTTCTATCTATATTAATTGCGTTTCATTTTGCTTGAGCAAACAGACCCAAGAAAGAAGTGAATATCCTCCTGAGAACCAGCAATTAACCCTTTAATTCCTGAGACTTTAGCAGAACAAACAAAATGAAGGAAAAACAGCCAAAGTGAACAAAAAACAGCAAAAATGAATAATAAACCAACAACATAATAAGTAGGCTAATATGAACAAAGTCAGACACAAACGGAACAATATTGAAGAAAAGTAATCACATAAAAAACTAGAAAAGCACTCAGAGAGCGCAGACC
>JAPTYR010000025.1:36264606-36274654 GCA_029814505.1 Siphamia roseigaster | reverse complement strand
TGGTCCGAAAGTCGTTGTCCATGTTGTTTTCCATGTCAACAAATAGCTGGTGGCTGGAAGCTGCGTCACCCATGTGGGATGACCAACGGCAGCGAATCAGGGAGGTGAACGTCACAGTGACTTAAACAAACGTCAGCGACAGCGCTCTGCTGCGTATCCCCGTTTCTCAGTGTTTACACAGCGCCGGATCAGAAACGTCCTGGATTGAATACGTGGGCCTTGGTGGATTCAAACTGATACACCTGTGGACTGCTTTTATGGCATTGTAGTGTGCACGGACAGTGCATCCGCAACGAAAATGATACGGATTAATGTAAACACCACCTCAGGACAGGAGTGCCTGCACAAGTGTCTCATCATCATATTTCCATCTGATAACAACTCAAAGGCTGTTGAATGGGATAGACAGGACACGTTGGAAGGATTGGACTTTAGTCTCTGTCACATCTGACAAACTCTTCCAGCTCTGGAGTCTTCAGATCTCTGTGAGTTTTTCTGCTTTTTTCCCTCTCTGTCACTCTTTTTGTTTATTTTGCTGCGTATGGTAGAATATTAAAGTTTGGTCCAAGTACCAGTATTCTTGGGCTCATTAGCGGGAGAACAGCTTTATTTCCTGACAGTGTGGGCAGAGGCAGTAATGGAACTCTCCTCCCTCCAGCAGGATGATGACTCTACTTCTGCTGTGATGAACACCCCCACTTTCCCCCATCAAACCTCTCCCAGCGACTGCAAACCTCGTCATAACGTGGCCCCGGGGCCCCACGTCAGATCAATTCCAGCTCCCAGCTGGCCCATTTTTCTTTGCCTGCCTTTCTTGTTGTGGTTGTGTGTCTTCACCTGAATCTGCGCTCCCCTCCAGCAGTCGGAGCTGGATGATGTGGAGTCATAAACAATAAAGCTGATTTCTTTTTCTACTGCCTCTCCCACTTCGGCTCCAGCCAGTAAATCTCCAACGCTCCAACCGTTTATTTAAAAAAGCCAGTGTGTTGGTGCTTGGCGCGGGGGCTTTCGGAGGGTGTTCGTGGAGCCGGCGCTCAGTAAAATTGATCAGAAGTAATGAGGACAACAACCAGGGAGCCGGCAGCCCACACACCAACGCTGACACATATGTGTATTGTGCTAGCATGTATTTGCACACAAACACACCCACACTCCCAGAGAAATGCCACGGCTCTGCAGGAAGACGAATGGCACCGTAATCGACTGAGACAATACAAATAATTTGTGGCTGTTGAAGAACATGAAGATTGATGGTTGGTCTGGTTCCCTCATTGAAACACCTCCCCTTTTTGTGAGGTTAAAGACATTTTGTGCAGCAGCAAACTGGGGGGAGGGACGATGGAGCAGTAAAGGTGCACCACCTTTGGATGGTGTTTTATTCCACTGTCAGTCCACAGTTGCATCTGAAGACAGATCAGGACTCATATCCACCTTAACATCAGTACTGTCACATGACACACAACTTCATGCTTCCTTGTTTGGGGAAACTTAAGAGACAGAAAGTCAATTATATCGTTGGCCTCAGCATGATCACCTAAGTCAGTGGTTCTCACATGTTTTTCAGCGGATACCCTTTTTTAACCAAGTACCCTCAACTCTCAATTTAGCCTTTTTGACCTTAAGAAAAACTGGCAAAATTTGTTCCTATGCCAAAGACGTCTGTTAATATTTTCAAAACTTTGTAAATATATATATATATACATTTTTTTTAACTGTAATATATAATAAAAATAACACATATTTTTAATTTTTGTGCAAAATCTAAAACTAAAAAGTACCTTCTTTCATTGATAAGAAAAAAAATATGTGTGCTGACCTGGTCTCGGTGGTCTCAGTGTCGAAATGGTCTTGTTGTTGACCTTGAACAGTTGTGGTTAAATGTTGAAGTGGTCCAGTAAATCAGAAACAGTTACTGTTACTGAGAATAAGAAGAACTGGGGGGTGGGGTCAGCAGGACAGGCCGGCTCCTCCCTTTTTGTCTCATGTTGATTAACACTGTCATCTATTATGCATCCTGTTCTAAAAGTGAAAATGACATCTGGAATGGTGAGAAATGTATGACACCGGGCCTCATCGTCTGCAGAAACATCAGTTCTCCAATAATCCTTTTTACCCTGAAATTGTATTGAATTTTTTTGACGCGTCAGCTCACGGCATTGCAATACATGCATTATGTGTGTGGATGAATAATATCACACTTCCATTCTTATATTTTAATATCATTTCGTTGAATAAGGGATTGGAGAAGTCCCTGTCCAATGTTCAGAGATGTACAGACTCATAAAGCCCAGGTGTGAAGGGAATACATGCATTTACTCGAGAGCTCAGATACAACTCTGACAAATGGAGGTTTTATCTTTTATTTCCGTGTAAAATTCATTCATTTTACTTGGAGCTATAGACACGCCTTACTTTGCATAACATTTCAGAAACACAGTGTAATGCGCTCCTGCGAAAGGATGTAGAACGTCTTGATAAAAACACTGTTATAGAATGTATAAAGGTGGACTTCTGCTCAGACCTCCTGTTCTCCTCTTCGGTCCAAACAGACCAGTTCTGAATCCACCTGATAAACAGGACAATAATGGACCCGTGGACTGATGCTCCTCTAACAGGTGTAAAGACTCAGACTGTCTTCATATTTTAGAAACCATTATTCCTAACATAGTAACAAAAACGTCGAGAAATTGTTTACAGACAATTGTCATTTTTTGTTGATCAGCATAATTGTTGTCCGTTCCCTGGAGATCTGAGCACGCTCAGTTCCTCCCCCACTGCCTGTGAAATGGGGGAAAAAACAGAGCAATGAGTGAGACTGACTGACTATAAAAATACACAGTTTGGACTATTATTACACCATTTTCCTGGTAGCTTTTTGTTTCCATTAGTGTAGTGATTTTGTATTACTTTTTTTTTTTTTTTTGAGTGGGTAGCTGCTTTTTGGAGTTCAACCAGGTGTCAAAAAGCAGTTGGACTGATTTAGAGAAAAAGAGCCCAAAACAAAAACTGCACCCAAATTCACAGATCTTTAAAGGGTTGATCATCATTCTGAAGCCATGATGTTAAGAGAATTAAAGTAGTTTAACACAGGTAGTTAAAGTTAATTCACTGTATAAACTCCATGGGAAAGTCTGGATTTTACTTGAATTTACCCCAACACACACATCACCAACCTTTAGTATAAGCTTTCGGGATTCAGTTTATGACCGATGAGTCACTAGTTCAACTCCCTGGACTCAGAGTTGTTGGCTGATGTGCCCTTGCGCAAGACACTTTACCTGTCATTTCGTCCCTGGGCAGCTGATGATGAGCCCACTGCTCTCAGTAGCCTATGTAGTATGTGATGCGTGCATGATCTAGTGACAGGTTCAAGGCAGAGGACAAATGTTACCTACTGACAAAAATAAAGATTCTTCTATTCTAGCATTTGCATTTGCTCTGGTACCAACTCCAGATTCAGCAGTTCCAAGGTCTATCGACAGAATTCAATGCAATGTTCCAGTTTTTGCAGTTTGTAGAGTTTGCACTTTAATGTTTTGAGATGTGCAATGTAAATAGGCAGCCACTGATATTGTTAAAATGTTCATCTTTATCAAGATTTGTTTGTTGCTCTAAAAAGAGTTAATTTATTTCCACAGTTGTGAGATAATTGCACATTTTCTATTTTTATTTGGAAAAAATATTGTCTCAGGTCGCAGTCGTTTTGAGGTTATTTGGATTGTTCAAGTGAAACTCTAAGATGTTTTTAATTTGCACAACAAATTATTGAAGGAAAAAGGTTGTTACAATATTAATGTTTCTTTCAGTAAAAATTTTAATTGCACCACTGTTACGATGTTGTTGTGGTTGTTGAGGGGGGCCTGAAGATTTTTCATCCTCCAAAAAGGGGGCCCGAAAGAAGAAGATTGGGAACCACTCCTTTTGAGCATGGGATTGGATCCTTTAGTAGGTGGGGTTAGACTTTCTGGTGGGTGGGATTGGACCCTTTGGTGATTGGATCCTTGGGAGGGTAGGATTGGATCCTTTGGTGGCAGGAATGGGCAACCTTTGAAGGGTGGGATTACAACATTTGGTGGGTAGGACTGGGCCCTTTGGTGGGCGGAATTGAACCTTCGGTTTTGGTCCACAGGCCTATGTTTCAGTCCCCTGATGAATGGCCTCCATCTGTCTGTGTTCAGTGTTGGCAAAAGGCAGCTCCTCATCCTCAGAGCTGGGCACAAATACATCATAAAGTATTTTGATACAAAATACAAATACTTGGTCATGAAATGTATCAAAAATAAAATACAAAAAAAAATACACGTGAGATAATGCCAGGATTTTCTTTTATTCTTCTTATTATTCCATCCAAACATCTCTTATGAATGGTGACACTCCATCACCCTCATGTTATTACTTACAAACAATACTCTTGTGCAAACAGCCTGAATTGTGTCTGTTTGTACGGAACAATGAATACTTTTCAAACTATGAATACAATGACATGTAAAGGTTAGTGTTTCAATCAAATCTAAATCAAATCCAAAAATTGAGAAATTAAACTACAGAACAGAAATCACAGACCAGCAAGATAGTGTTTAGTTGTATCCTGTAACAGAGGCGTGAAGGTGCAGTGTCTTCCCTTTCACTGCTGTAGTGGTGACTAGCGGTGCAAAAAAAAAAGGTTGCATTCACGCCTCGACAGGGCGTATCACATGATTTACATCTTTACCCAAAGATCTGTGATGATGATTGATTCACTTTTACTGAATAAAAAAAAGTTTTATCAAAGTATTTTAGTATTTTAAATACTCAAATACAGCACCTCAAAGTATTTAAATACAAAATACTTTTTATCACTCTTGCGAAATCCAAATTACAAAATACACAAAAGTAATTTAAATACGTATTTTAAATACATGGATTTGAAATACAGCCCAGCTCTGCTCATCCTCATCCATGAGGAGCTGTTTTGTATGAGGGATATGTTTGAGCTCTGTGAAAATGTGAGTGTGTGCTCATGTATGTATGTAGTGATAGCACATGTATGTAGTGATTTCAATGCTGATGTTCCAGATACCATCTTTAATACCTGCCAGGGCTCATCATCTGCACTCACATCTGATAGCTCCCAACAGGCCGTGGACGTGGACTCTGAATTATTAATGAGCCCTTCCTCCACGGTGCTGATCATTGCTGCTAATATGTGAATTTGGCTGTTAAAATAACCTGTGACAAGCTCAGAGAGGGGATGTCGTGTTACGTTGGCGCTAACACCAGCACTGCGAGATTCATCTGGGTTGGGTTTAGTCTGAACAGTGTCAAGTCTGTGAGGAACAGGTGTTAATGGGAAAAAGATGCTCATTATGAAAAATAGCTTCAGTCACAACTTATTCACAGATGTTTATAGTTCAGTTTGAGATCTTTAAAGATACCATTAGGTTATAGAATTCAACTGTGGACTAAAATGTATGAAGAAATAAGATTTGATGATAATTTAATGGTGTTTGAGTCGGTTTGCATGACGACGAAAGTCCAGTAATTGGAAATAATTGGATAATTATAATAATCAGATCTAATTCATTTGCATGCATTAAAGAAATCTGATAATTGTAAAGGTGGTTTCGACGCTGTAGTGTATTATTAGATTTATTTTGGAGTTCGTACGTATGCAGTGATTGTAGATGGGCTTCCACTCATGTTTGACATTATAACTTTCATGTAACCAGTTTTTCCACATGTTCAGATGTAACACAACTAAATAGATCAGATTAAACTGTACATATGCAGAAAGACATGGGAGTAATGTAGACAAATACAGGTGTGTCAGTCTGAGTTATTCTAATCAGATTACTGATTCTGATCCGATAAAAAAAGATCAGAATATACCGTTTAAATGATAATTAATAATCTCACAACCCCAGATATCACATAAAGATTGGAGTATTAAGCAGGGTAGACACTTAGATAATTGGGCTGGTTTTGTCCCAATTTTCCACGGCATCAAGGATGGCAAACACCAGATGATTGTTTGTTTTATAAGATTATCCTATATGATGATCCTGTGGTCTGAGGTGTGTTAAAAGTGAATCTGCCTCGATAATTGGCTCCGAAATGGGCCGGGGCTTGTTCATTATGTCCGACCAAAATTCTTCATGTGTGTGGGGAGCCACAACCTGCCCCATCCTGTGATTAAACACAGTGTGTACACTGTAACTCACTTTTAAGGGCTTTTATTTTTGACTAAAACACACACCATCATAAATCTTTAATATGTCGTCTGTGGCCGGATGTAAACAGATGTGTAGCTCACTTCAAAATTCAACAAATTCACTGTGGATCAACCATCGTCAAATTAGATCTTCATCATCATCAGTCATGCAAATTATTTTCATACACAAATTATTAGGTTTTCACTTCCTTACCAGCTACTCACCCCCATTTCATGAAATTTTACACAGGCCCATGAAAATTATTTTACTTATTATTTATTTATTTATTTTTACTTTTACTTATTTATTTTTACTGGAACCATTTCTAGCAGCAAAATTTTTTTTTGCCTGGAAAGTCAGTCTACAGGCTCTGGTTCAAGATCGACTGGGCCAATCACAACACTCTATCTATGTAGTGAGTTTGTTGGGCGGGGCTTAGCACAATGTTCGGTATCACGGCCATGCAACGGAGCACTGATAAGCTGGAGGACATTCAAAAAGGCCAGTACCAGTTGCTGTTTACTTGTCCTGAAACACGGCTGATGCAAAGGAGGTTGCACAACTTCCTAACAACAAAAGTCTTTCAAGACAATCTCCTTGGAATCGTGGTGGATGAGGCTCAACTTATTTACAAATGGTCAGAGGCATCTGTTAAACTATGCAATAATCGATAAAGTCTATGTTAAATACATGTCATCTGAACAGGATGGTGTATATTACATATATATACAGTCTGAAGTCACAATAGCAGCATGGAACCAGCCCTGGTTGGGTATTTATTCTCCAGTTTCCATTGTGTTAACGTTAATTAGCCTAGCCTACAGTTTATGTTAAGACTGTGGGATAGACGCTAGTTTCATCATCACCTTGTTGGTTGCTCTGATTGGTCATAGCACTGACCTATTACATGCAGAGTAGTTTGAAAGACAACTGTTGATCCCACCCATAGGATTGAACTGTCCCTATGGATGGAACCCAGACTATGAATTTACTATTATAGTCTGACTCACCAGAATATTCTGGACCAACTCACACCTTTCCTGAAAAATTGATGGAAATTGGTCCAGTATAGTTTTTGTGTAAAATTGCTGAAAAACAAACAAACCAAAAACAATGTAAATTAAAATTGAACAAGGAACTAGTATAGAATACAATACAATACAATACAATACAGGGTGTCCCATAAGTCTCTATATATAGGACACATAAAACAGTCCATACATTTATGGTTCGAACATAAATAAATCCAGATGTTCTTAAAAGTGGAGGACACACACTGAAATGTGTTGCCAACAAAATGGCTGTCATATAGAACATATTATATAAATGAAAATGGTTTATGTCAAGAAACGTTTATTTTTCCTATATGTATGGAGACTTATGGGACACCCTGTAAAATAGAATAGAATAGAATAAACCCTTTTCCCATTTGCACAGATGTATCGCAATATAAGTACATTGGTTTGGTTTATTGGTTTATTTGAAAATTAATAAAAATTTAAGTGATATGCAATTCATAGTACACATTACAATAACACATATTAAATGTTCAAAAGGAGTAGGAAGAAGCAAAGCTGATTTTGATCCTACCCGTTTTTTACAGCATTTCTATACGGTATTACTAATGTTAGACAATAAAACAATAACACCAGTGTTCCGTAAGAAATGTTGGTCCTTTTGACTACAACCGATTTCTTAATTGTTATGATATTTTATGTTTCTATTCTGCTGTTATGACTTTCTCCCTTGTTTGTCAAAGCACTTTGTAAACCCAGTTTTTAAAGATTCTATATAAATAAAATTGTTGTTGTTATTATTATTATTATTATTATTATTATTATTATTATGCTGCAACATATGGAAAATTACAGGAAGAGACTGAAAAGGGCTTTTTAAAAAATCTTAGCTCAGTAATTTCACACTGATTTGTAATATTTTGCAGTGAAATATTCAAGTTTTTCACAGGATGGTATATTTTTAGCAATTTACTGGAGAATAGTGTAATGGAATAAAAGCAACAACCAATCTTTTGTGCGAACCCAGTGTCATGTGACAACAACAGTAATGGTTCCACATTATCTGATTTCTAATTTCACTTAATATAGTATGAAGTGAAAAAGATAAAGATAATAAAGCTTTGGTGCATCTAGATGATCAGGATATTAAAGAGTTTCTGTAAGATGATAGTAATAAGAAATGAATGGACACCAATAAAAACAGAGGAATGGATCAGATTGTAATTTTTGTATATATTTTGTGTATTTTTATCCAGTCCAACTTTATTTATAAAACACTTTAAATCAACCACAGTGGAATAAAGTGCTGGAGAGATAAATGAATAAAACCAAAATAAAAGAATAAAATATGAGAATAGATAGAAAATATAGAACAACTGTACACAAAACAGTGCTGTACACAAGAAAAAATAAAACACAAATAATTATAAAATACAAGAATAGATTAAAAAAACATAAAAATCTGCACAATTAAAAAGGAAAAAGAAAAGCGAACAATAAACAAGCAAACAAAGCAAAAAAAAGTATTAAAATTTTTTCTGTGTATGCAATTTTCTTTTAATTTTTTCTGATTATTTAATAAATATTCCTTGTATGTGAAAATATTAAGGCTATCAAATGGTTAACATTTTTGACCAGATAAATCACAGGATTGCTGTAGATTAATTTTGATTAATCATGATTAAATACTTATTTTTAATCTAGATTAATTGTGTTTCATTTTTCATGCATAAACAGACTCGAGAACGAAGTGAATATATTATAAACCGGATGACCCCTGAGCTGAAGTGCACCAGAATCCCTGACTAAAGTTATTTTTTTTTACTCAAATATCCCACCAAATACACAAAAATACACTAAGAAACACAAAAACAGAGTAAAAATATACAAAACATGCCAGAATCCTTTAAAATGAACAAAAAAAACAAACAAACCAAAGACACAAAATGCAATGAAATATCCCAAACATATTCTAATTTCTTCTAAAATACACTATATAAGACAAAAAAAATGTGATAAAATATCCAAAACATATGCAAAAGTTTGAATATATAAATGCAATTAACATGTTTACTCAACACCTGCAACAAAACAAAACAACGGTTCTATTTAATTTCTTGAAAATATACTGCTAAATATAATGCAAGAAAATATACTTAGCAATAAAGTTCATCCTGATTCTGATTCTGCTATAAATCTTAAGTGGAAGGTTATGGTAAAACTTCAGCTCCTTCCAAGGTTCACCCCAGTAACACTTGAAAGTCTATTCACAGCCGGTACATTTAGACTAGTACCCTCATCTCTGCCATTCACTGACCCTACCTGGTATATTTAGTGAAATAAAGGTTTTCTCTACAAAACGCTGATGGAGTTCTTCAGTTGGTCCTTTCCTCCATCTACTTTCTTCAACTCTTACAGAACAAGTATCATCTCAGTAAACTCACCTGTTCATCCATGTGCATAGTTTGGATGAAAAACATGTCCTCACATGTTTTGTGCTTCATCATTCCAGCCGTGGCGTGTGCAGGCCTTTAACCGAATTCATGGTCACGCATCGCTACCTCCGCCTTCACTTCGGACAGCCCCCGCATTAGCCCGCACTGCCGAGACGTGCACCTCTTCCAGATTGTAAAAGCTGTTTAGTGGTCGACTCAAGGGCAGGCGTGAGCACACTGCCATGCATCCGCACAAACTGACCACCATTAGGTGTACTTCAGTCTCAAAATGTGACCCTGCCTATGATAACCCAGCGAAAGTCATTTTTTTTGGTGAATCTCGACTATTATGTTCTTTACATTATGTAGAAGTGATTTATGCATATAGTCGAGATTCACAAAAAAA
>JAPTYR010000025.1:35910252-35922909 GCA_029814505.1 Siphamia roseigaster | reverse complement strand
TCTGTCCTCTCCAGATGACTTCGTCTTTAACCTGTCTGTCCTCTCCAGATGACTTCGTCTTTAACCTGTCTGTCCTCTCCAGATGACTTCGTCTTTAACCTGTCTGTCCTCTCCAGATGACTTCGTCTTTAACCTGTCTGTCCTCTCCAGATGACTTCGTCTTTAACCTGTCTGTCCTCTCCAGATGACTTCGTCTTTAACCTGTCTGTCCTCTCCAGATGACTTCGTCTTTAACCTGTCTGTCCTCCCCAGATGACTTTGTCTTTAACCTGTCTGTCCTCCCCAGATGCCTGTGGCTGTTGGTCCATATGGACAGACCCAGCCCAGCTGTTTTGACCGGGTCAAGATGGGATTTATGATGGGGTTTGCAGTAGGAATGGCTGCTGGAGCCATGTTTGGCACTTTCTCCTGTCTCAGGTAACTTAATAAATAAAAAGTATATGATGACCACTTTGAAGTTTCCAGTCCAACATCTTAAAACAGAAATTCTTAGTATAGGTTTATACTTAAGATAATCTGATTTGTCTTTTTTAGTATTAGATGTTGTATTTTTAAAACAGTCTCGTGCTTTAAGACAAAACTTCACTACACAGAAACATTTTAGATTAATGAGTTTTAACCCACATCTCAGTGTAACTTGCTTCTGAGTACAAAAGTCGAAGACAGAACGACCTGGGTGTGACTGATAATGTCCTGGATTTTATGTGTCACATAATATGTAGTCATCAATAAAATTGGAGCAATTTATTTGTGCATTTGTATTTTGACCTGAATAGGTGGCACAAAACTGTATAAAATATTTTTTTTTTTTAAAGTCATTGAGCAGTTTGATATGGTTCAGTTTCCATCTCATGATAATGCTGAGATGAAATAAATTCTGAACCGTTGTGCGTCTACAGGATCGGCATGCGTGGCAGGGAGCTGATGGGAGGAGTGGGGAAGACGATGATGCAGAGCGGGGGCACATTTGGCACCTTCATGGCCATCGGCATGGGGATCCGCTGCTGAGGATGACCCAATATTCCACCCCACAGGAGAACCACACAGCTATGGGACTTTTCTAATAACTACACACACAGCATGCTGTCTGCTCCATGCTGCTCCTTCAGTCTACAGCCTAGTTTTGTCAATAAAAGTTCACATTTGTCCAACGGCCCAATGTGTTTTACATTCTATTTAATTTCCTCTGCCTGGGGAGAGACAGATTGTTTAACCCTTTCACTCCTGACACGAGCAATTTCAGTCAAAGAATCAAATCAGTAACAAAGTGATGGAAAACAGCCAAAGTGAAAAAGAAGAAACTGCAAAAATGAACAATAAACTAAATAACAAGTTGAACAAAGACAAATGGAAGAAAAAATAAAAAGCAAAATGTATAAAAAAAAAAACAAAATGAACAAAAACTCATTTATAAAAAACTTTTTTAAAGTAAAAATATCAACTCTAAAATGAAGGGGAGAAAAAACTAGTATTGTAATTTGGTTCCAGTAGTTTCTTTAGTCTTTTTCTAAATCAGTTTCTTTTTGACACCTCCATACATAATTTCCATTAAGAAAACTCAGTAAAAACAGAAAAAAAAAACAGTTGAATATTTAAACTAAATTATCCATTCAGAATGCGTCAGCGCTGATGCATCAGGTATTAAAGGGTTAATTAGCTTTCACTCTGTTTATTACAGAGGTCTGATCTCACATGGGGATTTCAGTGCTGAATATTCCCAGACATGTTGAAACAAATTTAAAAAAAAAAAAAAAATCCATTTTGCTTCTGTATTTCTGTGGATCAAATTATCGCTGTTTCATCACTGACCTTGTGTTGCTGTGACGTCTGTCTCATCCAGAGGGTTCACGATGCCAGGATAATCCTTACCAAATGACAGGTGTCTTATAAAATGTGTCATGTTTATCTGCAAGGCAATGAAACCCACAAGTTTATTTTCAGAACAAAATCATAGGAACTACAGCAAATGGACAAAAGTATTGGCATAACGACGTTTCTTTCTTTGAACAGCTTTCAAAAGAGGATCTCCTCAAAAGTTTACACTCAGTACTTTAACCCTTTAAGTCCTGAGACTTTAGGAGTTCCAGTCAAAAAGTAATAAGTAAAAACCAACAAAATGAACAAAAACAGCCAAAGTGATAAGTAAAAACAAAATAATAAGTAACATGAACAAAGTAAAACACAAACGGTATAAAAGTGAAGAAAAAAAATTAAATCTAGAAAAACAAAATAAGCAACAAAATGAACAAAAACTAAAATATTCACAAAATAATAAACAAGGGAAAAAAATTACAAAAAAATACATTTAAGAAAAAAAAAAAGAAATAACTTGGATTATAATTTGGTTCCAATAGTTTTAGTTTAGTCTTTTTCTAAATCAGTTTCTTTTTGACACCTGTTTATCGCCGTACATCAGTTCCATCAACTAAACTCAGTTAAAAAAAAAAAAAAAAAAAAATCAAGAAAAATAGTTTTTCTGAATATTTAAACTAAACCATCCACTCAGAACGCATCAGGGGTCAAAGGGTTAATGGGTATGGATGAATACTAAATTATTTCTAATACTTTTGTCCATGTGTTTAATTGTGTTATTGATCACACCATCTAACTTAAAATCACATGCGTTATAATAATATCCCCAAAACTCCCTTCAGGGATATAATATTTTGGTCAAAGCACTGCCACCAGCTGCACCGGATATTCTTCATGTTAATGCGATAACTTGAAATAAGAATTTAGAAATTCCACGTTTTCCATCATGGAGAGGAAGAACGGATTCAATTTTGGACGATTTACCATTTCTAGATTGGCCACAAGGGGGTGCTCAAAAGTTTAAAAATCACTAAGCACTCTTTAGTACACATCACTGGAACTATTTGTCTGAATTCAAATCAAGTGCAAATTAGTGCTGCTCGATTATGGGGGGGAATCATAATCATTATTTACATACTTGAATTTGGAACAGCATTTATTGAACATATTTAAAAGAAAACACTCCTGTGGAATGTAAAAAAAAAAAACTGTAGTAATGTAGTAGTAAAAACTAAACTCATACTGCACTTAATTTTCTGAAACCAAGAAACAAAATACAATATGAGATCGATATACTGGAGTAAATTAGTCCAAAATAAAATGTCTCACATTTGAGTGCACTGACACAACATTCAACAAAGGGGGTTAAATCTAGAAAGGCTGCGCGTCTCAGAACAGAAACACAAAATAATCGTTTTTCCTCCATTATATTAATTTTGAGATTAACTGGAGCCAAAATTGTAATCATGATTAAAATTTGATTAATTGATGAGGCCTTGTGCAAATGAAAGGTCATGACCTGGGGATGCCTCAGGTCATAACATCATAGCTGTCTGGTTAAGGATTCAGGGATTTAGCCCAAAGCCATCACTTCCAACAGCATAAGCCCCGTTAAAATATTCAGACATTACAGAAATACAGAAAATCATCCCAGCTATCCTCAAACAAAAATGACCTTTTGGTTTCTATGGAAACACTGTCCATCTATCTAGTTTTTCATCATATTCATCTACACTGGTCACTGAAATGTATTTTCTGTGCAAGAAACAGAGGGGAACGCTAGTTAAGGATATTGTAGACTGCAGAGGAAGTAAATAAAAGGTGATTAGATTTTTGAACTGTTAGTTGAAAACTAATGCTCCGCTCAAAAAGGAAAATCATTTAACAGTATGTGAGGTATATGGGGGAAAAGAAAAGTCTGGTGGACTGTGTTACTTACATTGTCTAAGCCAAAGCTTTGCAAGTCGTGTACTGCAAAACAAAACAAACATCATTACATTATTCACAGAAAATATTTCAAGTCTATGTCGAGTAAAGACAAAGAGGCATGTCACTGATCAGTTCGATTGATCACAGGCCATGGACAAAAAAGCTGCACTGATCCAGCTCTTACTCAAGAAGAAGCATAGTGTATAATCGTACTGTTTCAGCACACAGTAAAGAACTAGTCCTTAGGCCAGTTTCACAAAGACGAACTGATGAAAGCTTAGATCGCACTATCGGTCAAACAGACATATAGATATATGGTACACAGAAGGACTAATTTCCTTGTAATTGTCAGTAAAACTGTCAGATTAAGTAAACACATCAGATCTCTTGGACACAGGCACGAGAAGGATGAAAACACTAGTATAAATGAATAAATAAAAATAGGTCCCTGTTAGTCCAAAAATGCAACAATCCACATCATTAGAATAGTAAACTGGTTCCTAGATGGGAAATGTGACAATATAAAAAACTATATCAATATTCATTCATAGCTTGCCCTTGAATTCAACATATGCAAGTCCTGCACATGCAAAAAACAAAAATCAACTTGCAGTACTTTTCCCGATACTGTATGAGTAAGAGTTAGTATACAGTATTAGAACAAGGCCCAGTTTGCCAAAGCATGTCTGTAAAATGAAAAAGCTGCAAAGAAAGATGGACTTACTTTCCACAGCGTGCACTGCAGAAAGGAGAGAGAAGAGTCACTTTAATGATGCAGGCAAACAAAGCATGTTACGATCATGTTGGAGATGATTTCTGAAGGGAAGGGGCTGCACCACACCCACACCATGTTTCTACACCTCTCCATCATGGCGTACGAGACCAATAATCTGAGCCAAAGGTCAAACCAGGCCTTGGATGGTTTAAAGTAGGGATGTCCCGATCCCGTCACGTGGTTCCTGACTCAATTGGAATCGGACGTTGTCTCCCAATCAGGACTCGGATAAATATATGTAGTTATTTTCATAGCTTTTTATTAGATTTGGAGGTACGCGATGGCACAGAGTGAGACATCTCTACCCCACACAGCTATGTGTGCGGCACGACGTCGCTTTGCAAGAGTGACACCATTGGCTGAATGTCATTGGGCGGGGCAAAACAAGGAAATGGCAACTAGTTGCACAAGTATGTCAGCTGACGGCTGCGTGTAGGTATTGTAAAGTGGATGATAAAAACCCTGCGATTGCCAAAAGTGAGATATGCAAACTTGGGATTTAGAGAGGTGGAAAGGAAAAGGCTGCATTTAATACGACAAACAGGATACAGCACCTCAAACACAAACACACCACTCAATACAGTGAGTTTAGTGAGGTCAGTGAGGTTTAATGAGTCAAGTTGAGGTGGTGTTATTTCAAATATTTATTATATTTAATATTTCCTGTTGCACTACTCCAAGTCCAAAGTGAAATAAGTATTTTATTTATTACTTTAATGTTAAAGTGCTCTTTTTAAGAGTTAAATGTTGGGATAATATGAATAAAATATAAAATAAGGGACACCTTGGATCCGTTTCCTCATTCTTTATTGTTTTTTAAAATGTACATGAGAAGTATCAGATCGGGACTTGGTATCGGTTCCAAATGAAGTGACTCGGACTCAGACTCGGCCAAAAAACCTGATCGGGACATCCCTAATTGACAGTACAAGAATACTCAGAGAGTGAGCACAATTGATTTGTAGCTTAATAAATGTCTGCTTGAAAATCCGGGTTTTACTATTACTGAAGGGTTTGAGCATTTTGGATGTGAAGAGGACACTTCCAGCTTGTTTGTAGGTGGATTATTGTTGGATTCATGTATTGCCAGGATTTTGAGAGTGAAAAGTCTGGCACCAAACCTTTGGAAACCTATCCAAGAGTTGACTGTACACCATAGATACGGTTTCACTAGTCCAGGAGGGAGGAGATCAATGCATGGTAAGTGTTTCAGCTAGCATCTGAGAAAGCACTAGAGGTAAGAGATATATACAGATTGGCAGATAAATATGTTATTGAAAATGAAATGGATTTCAGGGTGAGGTTACCAATGGGCAGTACTGCCACTGACTGTGACAGAGCTCCAGCTTTTTGCAACAGAGAATTAAAGCCACAAGCAGAAGCTATTTTCTTCCTTTTCAGTTTGAGAAATCTATGGATGCAGTTACAGATGATCTGACATTGATGCATCTTTGCATTGCACTGAGACTTTGCACAACCTTAGACCAGTGTGTTTAAAAAATACCAGTGGATCGTGCCAGACTTCAGCACTAGCACAGTATCGAAGAAGAGTGGAGATGAAATGAGTACAAGTTGAGGTGAAGCGGAATTCAAATGTAGTTGACGATCTGAAAGTCACTTCATATGTAGTTGTGCTGCCAGGGTACCAGGAGTAAACACCAAGGGTTAAGGACCTCTGACCCAAAATAAATCCAATGTAGAAGTATCCTAAAGAAGAAATACCAGCCACTCGCGGCTCACTGTGCCTCCCTTCTCAAATACTCACATCCTTACACTCCACTTCTTTTCCAGGAGTCATTTTGGTCCAGTGCTGGTGTTTTTATTCGGACCCTCCGATAAGTGTTCCAGGCCATCGTTGAATGTGTCCTCCATCCAGACAACATCAGACGCACATAACCAGAACCTAGGTACTGGGTTAGTGTTCAGGTTAACCCATGGGTACCAGGTACTAGAGGCTCATGTGTTGATTATCATGTGGATAATCCACTTTGATTAAGTCTTGTTCAAACAATTACAATGAATGAGTTTCTTATTTTAAAAACTAGGACAGGTTTGGTTTTCCTCTTGGAGGCTTTGGTATTTTAGTTTGACACTCAGTGGCAGTCATCAACATGGTACTAGTTGTGTTTCCCATGCATCACTTGGGTCAGTACTGAAAAGGAATGCAAAATGTCTAGATAGGAAATGTACGTATGGATCAGTATTGTCAACTCAAGGTGTTTTATGTTCACTTAAGCTTCACAGAGGTGTTTAGGATGTTATGGTTCAGGTGTTACTGGTGCAGCAGCATGTGTAGTTTAGAGTAAGGACTGTTGTCTGTCATCTTTATCTGATTTTCACTAATGAGACAAATGTTGATTACTGTTATTTTTATTCACATCACAACCGACTTACAATCATGTTTTATTTTTTTCATATTTCACATTTTAGGACTGTTCTATTAAGCACAAAGAAAAGAAATACAACAGCTCAACTAATGTCAAATTTTATTTTTTATAGAAAAGCATTTTACATAAAACAATATGTCATACATTAAGAGATACCATAAATGATATAAAACTTACTCCACATATTGTACGTAAGATGACAGTAAACTGGAATAACTACACTGTAATAAGTGCATGAACGGGACACAGCACATTTATGACCGATTAATGCAAATCATTTCTACAGATTGTAGTGAGATACGTTTACAGCAATCATCAGCAAAAAAAAAAGTAGAACAAAAAAAAGAAGATATTTGCAGTGGCCTATTACAGTCATTAATGTATTAATGCTTATTTGTTAACAATTCAGATGGAAATGCATAAGTCTTCCATCCCTGCAGAAAAATTTAAAAAACAAACTAAAAAAGAAACGCTGGATATAATTCACTGTACAATAGAAAAAAGACAAAATAAAGACCAGTACAACATATGTTGGTTCATAAAACCTACTAGAGCCAAAAACACTGGCTTACAGTTTCTGTAACACCTTCCTCTACAGAGGAAGTTAATGTCTTAAACATTTTGGGGCAGCGACCTTCCATTCAGGCACTTCTACGATGGGCTGGTTAGGGTTCTGTTCAGCCGTCTGTGACCATTGGTAGGTGGGGTTCATCACATGCCCAGTTCCTCCACTTTCCAGCCACTGGAGTTCTTTCCAAACTTATAAACAAGCCTCCGACCATCAACTCGCTCCAGGATTTCCCTCTTATAATAGTACCTGAAAACACAGGAAACTTGGTTAAAGTTATGAACAAGTTCTTATCATAGTACTCATCATTTAATGTTGAAAACAATGAACTTCTATCCACTATCCGAGTGACTCTGACCCATCTGTCACATGATAAACCCTAACCCAAGATAAACCCTATCCCTAACCCATGATAAACCCGAACTCATAATAAACCCTAACCTTAATCCTGATCATCTGTGTTTTACATTCATGTCCCCGTTAAGATGCTAAACCATCTCACCTCATGGCCCGGCTGAGCTTTTCATACGTCATACTGCTGTTCTTCTTCTTTTGACCCCACATCTGAGCCACAGCCTCAGACTTGAGGAACTTGAAGACCCCTTCCCTTCTGTCCTCCCACTTCATCAGGCCTTGGTTCTTCTCTGGGTGGATCAGAATGTCCCTGATAAACTCCCACAGGTGACTTCCACGAGGTGCTGTGGACCAGAAGTAAACCAGAATAAACTATCTGTGTGTGCAGGAGCTGCATTTCAACTGTACCACACATATACTCCCACTATGTGTGGTCCAGGTGTCAGTACTAAGCGCAAACATCTCCTCACCATGTTTGTTCTTCTTGGGACTGTCGTAGATGCTGCAGTGGAGTTCTCTGCTGGTTTTTGGAGGTCGACCCCGTGGTCGCTTTAGTCGAGAGTCAACTTTCTCTGATTTGATGTGGACTTCTGGAAACAAAACAGACGTAACCTTAATCTCATGAACAGTGTAATTGAAGATGTACGAAGTTTTTGTTTTTTGTTTTGAAGAATTATCCTGTGTTACTTTTTCTTAGTACATAGGTTTTGCTTTTATTTCCACTAATCAAATGATTTTTCCACTCCCATCTTTAGTTAATTATAGTCATCCTTGTGCTATGGATGTAAAATATCCATACACTTACTTGAAATCAGAGGGTAGGGAAACTCGGGATCGGATTCACAGCTGCCAGACTCTGGAGAGCCGAGGCTGGAGGAGGAAAACACGCCACCTAACCACAGGACATTTGTTTAGAGTCTCATTTATTCCAATAAATCAATCATTCAATGAGTTAAAATACACAAACAATAAAATACAGGATAGTGGAGATGAATTAACCATGGGGGTGGACTTACTGCCAGAGGAGGAGCTGTATTCACTGTCAGACAGATTATCTGACAGGTATTCTGCATCTGCCAGAGTGTCCATGGCCAGGCTGTTGAGCTCATAATCATCTTCGTAGTCCACCTCTCTTTTGGGGATGGCTCCTTCAGCTGTTAATGAAGAGCAATGTTGGTCTTCTGGTTTTTCACACACTGTCTATATCGAAGAGGAATGAGCTGTGAGCGACAAGACAAACCTGGGCCAATGACGATGCTGCTGAGCAAAGGAAATTTCAGATTGTCCAGGAAGTTGTCCAGGAGCCTGCATGTCTCATTCAGCTCTGGTCCGGATAGACTCTGCAGCTCTGAGAAGACAAAGATTCAGGACAGGTCAGAGGGTTAATGCTGGAATATGGATGCAAAACACACAGGTTCATTGTCTAGTTTCTATTTACCATATTTAGCCTTGTGTTCCTGTAGACTGTGGTGGAGGCTGGGGCCTAGTTGTGGACCAAAGACCCCCATAATGTCATCTCTGCTCATCTGGCAGAGGGTGGGGCCGTCCATGGTGCAGTAGTCCAGACTCAATGTTCTGGTGTCGAAGCTGATGCTATCAGCATTGTCGCTGATCCACTTCAGGACATTGTCTGCTGTCCAGCAGTGTGGGTTGACCTCCCGGTACCAGTGGGCTGAAGAGGCAAAGGCTCGAGTCAGTACACAGATGATCCTTGGGGCTAGGATAAAGGTGCATAACCCTAACTCTAACCCTTAAATCAGTACATAGATGATCCAAAGCCTTAAGGTTCATAATTCTTCATAACCCTAACCCCAGGGTTCATAAACTATGTGACATGGGCTTCAACTACATCTACATGTTCATTTTCGTATTATGCATCTTATTTACTTTGAAACTAAATTTTGGGAAACCAGAATGTTATTATGTTTTTTTTTTATTTTTATGGTTAACTCTAATAAGACAAATACTTTGTAATGGAACAGATAGAAACATATTCTAAAATTCATATGTAAACCTGCTGCTCCGAAAACAAAGCCTGAGTTGTTTTCATACTGAGGCAATGACGGTTTTCAGTTTGATAGTTAAGTAGAGTTAAACATTGGCTGCCTGGTTAATGATTAACCAACTGACTTCGATGGAGGTCAAAGCAGAGTTCAGTAAGCTAATGGTCTCACCGTCTGAAGTCATCATGTTTACTGTGAGATTAGGCTTCAGCTGAAACTGACCACGAAACTCAGGCCAAACAAAGGTTTTGTTAACCTGATGTGTTCAGGTCTGTAGTGTACTGTGATACTATATTTATGCATTTGGCAGACACTTTCATCCAAAGCAACTTACAAGTTGAGACAAATCACAGTGCATTGGCCGGGAACTGAACCCAGGCCTCCCATGTGGAAGGGAAGAATTCTACCACGGAACCACCAATGACATCAATGATACTAGTAGAGGTATAGTATAGTACTAATGTAAGACAGCAGTCTGTACCATTTGCACTGGGGGTGTATGGCATGTTGCTGATGTGCAGGCTATTGATGCTGGGCAGTGAAGCAGGAGGCGTTAGCAGGACATCAGGAGCTCCGGTCTGGTACATGGTGAGGTTTGCATGGGTCAGGACACTGCTGAGGCACAGCGATGACATGGCCGCACTAACAAACACACAAAACACGCAACAAATAAACACCATGGGTCATAACACACACTTTTAAACCATTCGCTTTACTTTCTGCTCCAGGTTAAAAATACAGAAAATGTGAAAAATAAATCAATGAAAAATGTAAAATGAAATAGTAACTGTTGTGAACTTTAAGGTTTCAGTATAAAATAGAAAAAGTTCAGAATATAATAATTCAGAATAATCAAGCTCAAATGTAACTCAGACATGAATGGCTCCAGTTCTAATATACACAACAATACAAGATTAAAAAAAGTACATCTAACATTTTGAATATCTGTGAACCAATAACCAGAGGTTCACTTCTAGACAGGAATGATGAAAATATATCCCATATTTATTTACCTGATTATGATGTGAGCCCAACTGAGATGCAAAGAACAGACAGTCCACAGGTGTCCACGGTGTTCTGCTCAGTCCTTTTGTCTGTTTTACATCTGTGTCTGAAGCAGACATGCACCTGCTGATAAATCTTCAGCTCAGGTGGGGGCGGGTTCAGGTGCGTTTAGGGGAATTCCACCTGAAGTTGGCCACACCCCCACACCTCCTCCTCTGCTTTCCGGAGAACTTGATAAACAAGACCTGCAATTCTTACTAAGACTATAAATGACATGTTATTAGAGTTCATTCTGCAATAAAACGTCCTGTCGGTTAAGTATAAATATGTTACATGTCTCTACGCCCACAGTAAAACACACAACATAACCCAAATAGAATATATAACACAGCATAAAAAAAACACTTTTTCTTTGGTAGTATTGTCAACACTGAGAAGCTTTTGTTTAACCAAAGTACAAATTATTTTCAACTCTTTTTGTCTGTGTATCAACAAACATAAACAATTTTATTTCCATGACGTGTCCATGGAAGGGGAAGAGCAGATTTCTTAAGTCTAAAAATAGCAGCCTCTAAGGTGGACAGACACTGACAAATTAACGGAAAAGGTTAAAAAAAAAAAACTTCATGATGCTGTCACCACCTGCCTCTAAGTTTAGAGAAGACTGAAAACATCAGCATGGCACAGGTCATTAGGATTTGGTTTAGAGTTAAGGTCACAGTTAGGGTTGAGTTAACCCTAACTTCAGCATTTCTACGTCATTAGTGGGAACACTATCAAACCAACCAGAAGCATCTGAGCATTTTATGGAGTTAGATTGAACCCTGATGTTAACCCTAGCTCCAATTAATCCTAACTCTTTAACCCTCACCCTAACCCTTCCAACTAACTCTCCTCACACTAACACTAAAATTTAGAGTAACCCTAATGCAACCCTAATGAAGGTTAGCATTGTTGTTATGGTTATCTCTTTGTATCTGGGTTATGGTTATTAGTAGCTTGATGTCTCAGGGACATGTTTAGGGCTATAGTTAGCTCCTTCATCAGAGTTTTGGTTGAAGTTTCTGTCAGTGTGTTGGTTATAGTTAGCTGCTTCTATCAGGGTTATGGTTATAGTTAGCTACTTCTATCAGGGTTATGGTTATAGTTAGCTGCTTCTATAAAAGTGTTGGTTATAGTTAGCTCCTATCAGGGTTATGGTTATAGTTAGCTCGTATTAGGGTTATGGTTATAGTTAGCTCCTTCTATCAGGGTTATGATTATAGTTAGCTCTTTCTATAAAAGTGTTGGTTATAGTTAGCTCCTATCAGGGTTATGGTTATAGTTAGCTCCTTCTATCAGGGTTATGGTTATAGTTAGCTCCTATTAGGGTTATGGTTATAGTTAGCTGCTTCTATAAAAGTGTTGGTTATAGTTAGCTCCTATCACGGTTATGGTTATAGTTAGCTCCTATTAGGGTTATGGTTATAGTTAGCTCCTTCTATCAGGGTTATGGTTATAGTTAGCTCCTTCTATAAAAGTGTTGGTTATAGTTAGCTCCTTCTATCAGAGTGTTGGTTAGCTCCTTCTATAAAAGTGTTGGTTATAGTTAGCTCCTTCTATCAGGGTTATGACTATAGTTAGCTGCTTCTATAAAAGTGTTGGTTATAGTTAGCTCCTATTAGGGTTATGGTTATAGTTAGCTCCTTCTACCAGGGTTATGGTTATAGTTAGCTCCTTCTATAAAAGTGTTGGTTATAGTTAGCTCCTTCTATCAGGGTTATGGTTATAGTTAGCTGCTTCTATAAAAGTGTTGGTTATAGTTAGCTCCTATCAGGGTTATGG
>JAPTYR010000025.1:35811527-35823000 GCA_029814505.1 Siphamia roseigaster | reverse complement strand
TAGCCAATCCCAGTGGTCATCCCCTGTGGCCCCGCCCCACTGTCACACACATTGGCCAGCCTTCCTCTTCTGTTTTCATCTCCTTTCTTCTTCTGGAGTTAATATAGGTTGGTAAATCAGTCATTCACGCATTACCACTAAGTGGGCTGAAGTGTCGAACAAGTTTGTCAGCAACTAACATATTTAATACCCCTCCCCCCAAAACACCCGCAAATTTACTAGTCACAAATGCGCGAGTAGATGAAAAATTTACTTGCACTGTGTCTAATTTCAGGCGTAAAATGCGACCATTTGGTCGCAGTCTGGAGCCCTGAAATGCAATACATTTCTTACAGGTCTTTACTGGATGGTGGTGATGCAAAAAAATTCATCTTACCTTCAGGAAAGGCACTAAATAAGGTTGGGGTGAAGAGTTGAGCTCTTTGTACAGTCTGCTGGTGAACTCCTCAGCTTCCAGTTTCCCCTCCTGGAACAATAAAATCACACAGTGGTGAATATGAGACCAGTCATAGCTGCAGGTACACGTCTTCTCTTTGCTAACGGTAGTCCACTTTTGAAGTTCATAATGAAACATTCAATTTCTCAAATTTGTTCTTGTTGCATGTGAAAAAATATTTTTCCACATTTCACTCACCAGGAGGTCCTTGACTAGCTCTCTAACACTTGCTGCAGTCTCTGTTGATTGTTTCCCAGTGGATGCCAGTTTTATCAAAGTAGACAGGAAGTTCTTACATTTCTTCACATTTTCCATTGTCTCCTGTGAGAAGCAGATGACACATTAGGACAAAAAGAGGCTTCTTTACATTAACAGTCTAAATATTTCACAGAGCTTTATTGTAATGTAAACAGTGCAAAAATTCCACTGTCATCAACTGCCATTTGATTGTTGGACTTGACTCTACTCACTTTGCTAACTGTTACTGAGGTAACAGTGGGCCCAGCTGTTTGGCTGACTGTCCTTGGGGTCATTCCTGGCACTGCAGCCCCAACAGAGGTCTGGGTAGGTAGAAATTAGGATTATAATATGTTATTCATGCCACTGAAGTGTTTTGTGTTTTAAGCAATATTTCAAATATGCTCAAACAGACAAAACAAATGTTAAGTTCACAAGAGGAAACAGGTGCAGCTCTCTGCCCTAAATTTCAGATGGGTGCTAAAACACTTCTGATCTGCTTTTTTTCAAGGTACCCACAGTACTTTACATTATTGATCCATTATTCATTTGATCTCACATTCTCACTCTGGTGGTGGTAAACTACATTTGTATCCACAGCTGCCCTGGGGCAGACTGATGGAAGCATGACTGCCAATTCGCCTCCAGCCCCTCCGACCACTCATACACCAGTCTGAGTGGCACTGGAGACAAGGAGGAGATCCACTGTGCCCAAGGACACAACTGTGCCCAACCCTTCAGTTATTGGATGACCTGCTCTACCTCATGAGCCATGGCTGCCTCAAAATAATGAATTAAAAGAATTGACTGTTTTGTTTTTTAAATCACATCCTCATCAAAGGTGAAAAGTGTTATACACATCTACTAACATGTATTACATAACTTACTAAAATATTTAGTACATGCTTTGTTTTTGTGATCACACCAATGCATATGGATGACTTTGTCATATACTTTGCATCTACCAGATGGTATAAAACACTGTTCAGAGCTCAGCACTTCCTGAACCATCAAGTAGTTGCATTATACAGTATCTCATGGATATGCATAAATTATTCAAGGTATAAACTTCTGTAAATGAAAGAAAATCCAAAACATGAATTCACACTGTAAAGCAAATAAATAAGGCCTACAGGCTACATTTTAAATCTTAAGAATTACCTGAAGGATGGGGGGTCTGTGAAGTGTGGTAGTTTTAGGTAGTGCGGTTGGGGCTGGACATCCAGGTCGAATAATGGTACTAGGAGCCACTTGTCTGTTGACGATGGTATTTCCAGGGGACTGGCATGAGGGACGACATGTTGTGAAATGTTCCTTTTTTATTAAATCAAAAAATGATTTACTATTACATCTGAATCCAAAAGTAAAGAGCTCCACCTCTTTTAATTTTAATTAAATTAAGAATAATAAAAAGCTGAAATACACTCACATACATAGACTACACATTAGTATATTAATATGTTCATCAAACACCCTATTCAACAGGTGTTTGCTGTCAGTTCAGCTGATTTAGAACACTGACCTTTGGACTAAATTGAGAGCAAATAGGTAATAATACAAAGGGTTTCCAAGGAAGTTTGAGATCTTACTTGGCCAGGTGTCAAGTTTGTTGGTGTAGCAGGTCGAGATGCCAAGCCTCCTTGAGCCTGAGACTGCATCTGGGCAAGAGCCTGCTGAGGAATCATCAGCAGCTGTCCACTCTCACTGCGTACAAGCACCATCCCTAGAACAAGGCAGATTATAAACATAAAACAACAATGTATAGCATACACTGTGAACAAAGCTGACAGCCCTGACACGTAATGGAAAAACAATGCACTTTAACTGTGCAAATCCCACTTAATATTAGAACAGCTGATTAACATATGTGATAACCGCAATATAAGCAGGGGAGTAAACACTCTTTATTCATGTTTAATTAAAGCATATTTATAAAGATGGGGAAGTGTGCAAACACATGCACAGCCTCCAAAAAGTAATGCATTCACTCACCCGGGGGGAGTTGGATGTTATGTATACTGGGCTGTCCAGGGGAGGTCTGAGGGAGCCGCGGTGCCAGCATCTGAGGAGTCAGGGCTCGGATCCCGCCTGGACCAGCAGCTACCGTGGCCGGGGTCCGGGGAGCGCTCACGGCTCCGGGAGCGATAGTCTGCTGCGGTGCGGACTGGATTATTGTCGTGGGAGGCTCTTGCTTGATAATGTGCGACCCTGCGTTGACAGATACCGGCTGGCTATTGTTTACAAGTGGAGTTTGTATGCCGACACATGTCTGAGCTGCTGTGGTGGCAGCGGCTGCAGGGCTCGGGTTATTGTTCCCATTCAATGTGGTACCCGACCCAGCGGGATGCACGGGCGGCCGGACCAGGGTCACAGTGGGTCCTGCGGTCTGGCTCCCAGCGACACTCTGCGAGTTCATGACAGACGTCTGGATTACACTGTTGGACGAGGGGGGCATTCTCGCAGCGGTGAGCCCTTTGGACAACACCGGTCCACTGGTGACAGCCGGGACAGACAACCCAGGACTGCCGCTGGTACCGCCACCGGCCGCTGTCGTCCCCACCAGAGGGGCAGCGCTTCCTGAATTGTGAGAGTTCATAGTTTGGCTACCATTCAGAGTCTGCATTGAGAATGAACCCACTTTCCCCTGGTGATTGGGGACAGAAGTTACACCGCCACTGACAACAAGTGTGCCGGGCTCATGTCCAGCAGATGAGTCCGTGTTTGTCGTCGATGCGTCCATAGTTTAACCATGGGGACCTCGTTAGTATGAGACCCCCTGCACTGTTCAACTTGGTTAGAAGGAGCACAAACTATATTGAACGTGAAGGGGCAACACTCCACCAATGTTCCCTGTCAGCTCCGGTGCTTGCTTTTCGTGTTTACTCGGAGAGACAAAGAGGAAAACAACATTAGTAGTTAGGTCGTACCTGCTTTAGCAATCGTCTTGACCAAGTCCCAGCTGGACATTAGCTCGCGCTACCCCTTGTCCCGGAACTATAACTATGTAATAACCGGCTGACTCGTGCCTAAACCAGTGGTTATAGTGGCACAAGAACGACAGCTGTGACTCTACAGACCGTAACGGATGATAAACTACAGCTTTATTCACCTCTGTGTGTAAAAAAAGCTCATCCATCGGGCCGGAGCCAACCGCCATCTTCACACTCCTGCGAGCTTGTGAGAAGTGAGGCACTTACCGACTGACATGCGCGTGCGCACAACTACTCGACGTCTCCGTGCGGGGAATTCGACGCGTGCTGATTGGCTGTTGGGCTTTGTAAAAGGCGGTACCAATGGCTTCAGCTGTCATTCCACGGGATGCATGAGACGGAACAACATCGTGTCGGAGATTAAATGTTTTGATCAAATTTATCGGCGTCGACGGCTTATTTGCGCTGTATCGATAACAATTTCACAACTGAATCGTTTGGAGTGCCTGTTAATAAAGTCATAACGCGGTTTGCAATAAGTTAATAAAGGGAATTTTAGAGTTTAGTGAGTGTCGAAGCGCTGTGCAAGATGGCTGCACCGCTTTGGCCACCAAGAGAAGTTGCTGTTGTAAAGAGGCGTTTGAGGGCGCCACACCCTCCCTTTTCAAAAGAAATATTACACTGTACACCACTGACTTATGGCACTTAACTTCAACTTTTAATGGACTATTTCAAACATTAAATATCACATTAACTTGGGAGTATGTGTGTGTTTGTATTAGTATCTGCCTGTGTGTGTGAAAATACTAGGATTTTTGCCAGGTTTACAAAGTTGATCTGTAATCTGTGCCAAATGCCTAATTAGAGTCTTGGCAGTTATCTGTGTTGAAATATGTGAAAACTTAAAACGATGAAAAATGTCATGTGACCCTGGAACAGTACAGCTACTCAAGAAACATCCTAATTAATTTTGTAGGAGTATACAGTTCATTAGGCTATTTTGAAGACATTTACATAGCCTTTTGGATTACACAACTGGGGTGCGGTTACACTTAATATTTTCCATAAATGTGACTTCATGGTTTTATTGTGTAGAAATATGGGACAAAACAATCTGGCTAAAATTTTACTGAAAGTTTAACTTTATAAATTCACCCAAGAAATGTTTGAAATGTATGACATTAAAAAAAAACAAGCTTCCCAAATGACATGTAAAAATTTAACACTTTCATGTATACTGGTTACTACAGTGAATGGCTATTCTACAGCTGTTCTCTTTTATATTCAGAAATTTCATTCTTTTGTTCCATATCAGCCAGCACATGTGAATATCCCGTACACTCAATTCACACCATTCTGTAAATTTGTTATTCTTGATAAACCTAATCTGCAGTAAGATGTTTGAGTGTAAATCAGTTGTTGATTTTTTTGCAAATTATCTCCATGAAGTGAGTACTACCTAGTATTAGAGTATCTTAAAATATGAGAAAACATCAGATTACAGCATTAAAAAAATATTTCATGGTTTTTATGTAGTATATCACTAAAACATGTTTCTTTGCTTCAAAAACCAAACACTTTGGTATCCATCTGAGTGGATAGTTTTGCAATTCCATGAAATTTATATTTGTAAAAAATATAAATCATATTGTTTTTTTCCATGCCTAGAGAAATAGAAACATGCAGGTAAAAGAAAATCTTCATTAAGGTTTTCATAATTCATGCATGAAAGGGTTAAAAACATCTAAAAGACAATATGACAACAACATGATAGTAAAATATGATACTTATGGGGTATTATGTAAATCCCGGTGGTTTAACCTTTTAATTCCTGAGATTTTAGCAGTTCCACAGTAATAATTATAATAATAATTATAATAATAATAAAATAAGCAACAAAATGAACAAAGACAGCCAAAGTGATCAATAAAAAACAACAAAAATAAATAATAAACCAACAAAATAATAAGTAACATGAACAAAGTAAGACACAAATGGAACAAAATTGAAGAAAAAAAATTTAAACAAAATGTAGAAAAATAAATAAAACAAGCAACAAAATGAACAGCCAAGGTGATGAAAAAATAAGTAAATAAATAAATAATAAACCAACAAAATAAGTAACATGAACAAAGTAAGACACAAACGGAACAAAATTGACAAATAAAATAAAAACAAAATGGAGAAAAATAAACAAAATAACGAACAAAATGAACAAAAACAGCCAAAGTGATCAATAAACACTACCAAAAATAAATAATAAAACTAACAAAATAAAAAGTAACAGGAACAAAGTAAGACACAAACAGAACAAAATTGAAGAAAAAAATAATAAGATAAAAACAAAATGTGGAAAAATATAGAAAATAAGCAATGAAATGAACAAAAATAATAAATATTTACAAAATAAGAAATAATGTGGAAAAATTGGCAATTCTTTTTAACTAAAATTAAGCAAAAACAATTTTAAAAGAAGAAAGAAATAACTAGTCTTGTCATTTTAGTTTTAGTTTAGTCTTTTTCTTTTTGACACCTGTTTATCTCCATACATCAGTTCCATCAACTAAACAGTAAAAACTGTAAAAAAAAATGGTTGAATTTTTCTGAATATTGAAACTAAACCATTATTTGAGAAGGCGTCAGTGCTGACGCATCAGGGGTTAAAGGGTTAAAAAGAAAAAAAAATGGAAATAAATTATAAACGAGTAAAGGAGAAAATAACAATATATTAAAATAATAATAATAGTAATAAATTAATACCCAGTCTATATTCATTCCTGTTACTTACAGGAGACATTAATGTTTGTTTTTTTTCCCCCAATTACAGTGTTTTTATGATCGTGACAAGACACGATGGTAATCACCATTAAAATGTGATTAATGGTCCAGCCTTACTAAACACAGAGTGGATTTTACTTTACTGATCGACAGATTAGGATTTTTTGGGGCCGATACTGATACAGATTTTCTTATTCATCAGTGTTAGCCGATGACCGATACAGGCCGCCGATATTTGGATTTTTTTTTTTAACAAATGAAAAGAAATGTAATAAAATCTTATTTAATTACAGTTAGAAAATAGAAATAGTGACAGTTAACCCTTTAAACCCTGATGCGTCAGCGCTGACACATTCTGAATGGATTTCATTTAAATATTCAGAAAAATTCAACCGTTTTTACTGAGTTTTGTTGATGGAACTGATGTATGAGATAAACAGGTGTCAAAAAGAAAACTAAAACTACTGGAACCAAATTATAATAATAGTTATTTCTCTCTTTTTTTATACTTGATTTTAGTTAATTATTATTTTGTAGATAATTATTCATTTTTTGTTTATTTTTCTACATTTTGTTTTTATTTTATTTTTCTTCACTTTTATGTCTTATTTTTGTTTTTTATTTTGGCTGTTTTGGTTTATTTTGTTGCATATTCGTTGTTTGACTGAACTGATAAAGGAGATAAAGGGTTAAACAAATAAATGTGAACAAACTGACACTCATTTTCCCTTTTATTTATTATTTTGTCCTTTTTAAATTTTACTCTTTTTTCCCCGTTTTTTTCCTGCTGTTTTTTCCTCCTTTTTCGTCTTTCCTCTTTTACCTTTGTTACCTTTTCCCTTAGTTTTCTCCTTTTTTTTTTACCTCTTCACAGCAGGAAACCAAAGATCAACAGGCCAATTCCGATTCAAGAAAAAAACTGACATAACGGCTCGATATATCGATATATATTTGACCCTTTTATTTAGTTTAAAATCTACTTTAATCAGAGTTTCTGTATCAGTCAACTCGACCCCACGAGGGCTGCACCACATAAATATATTAATAAATACTATTATCACAATAACAGTGTACGATATTCATATCACAAACAACTTTTTATTTAGGTGCTTCTAATCTCCAATATACATGTAATAAAATATAATAATTATGACATAATGGACAAATAAATAATTCCAAGAAAATGTAATTTTCAAAAACATTTATTTTAAGTCATTTCTCCCATGCAGTCACACCAATAAAAATGTAACTTTTCATCATTTTGCCTCCAAATTTAAGTACGATGATGTTTAACATGTGACTTAACATTTCTGATTCTGTTTTGTTTCCATTTCTTTAAGGAACATGTTTTGAACATTTAAATAAAACTTCTAAACTTTATGTCCATTTCATCAGACCGTGTTACCAAGGACTAATTTGACATTTTTCACCCAAAAATAATATTTGTCATAAATCAGGACATTTACCATGTTATGGTACTGACTAATACCTGATCATACATGTTAAAGTACTGACTAATACCTGTTCATACATGTTATGGTACTGACTAATACCTGTTCATACATGTTAAAGTACTAATACCTGTTCATACATGTTATGGTACTGACTAATACCTGTTCATACATGTTATGGTACTTACTAATACCTGTTCATACATGTTATGGTACTGACTAATACCTGATAATACATGTTGAAGTACTGACTAATACCTGTTCATACATGTTAAAGTACTAATACCTGTTCATGCATGTACAGTACATAGTTGTTAGTTGGTTTAGTAGTGAACCAAAGCAGACTGTTACCCCTGGATCTGACCCTGGTGCATAAATCTGTCTGATTATCTAATATTGTGTTGAAGGCTGGAGTTTGTGGAACAGTTTGAGTCCTTTTACCGCCTCCGGTGCCTTTATGTGACTGTTCCTCACCAGGGTCATTATGAGGGAGGAGATAGTTTCAATTGAAATGAGGAAAAAATACACTTGATTTGTAGTGAAAAGGGAAGAAAAGGCACTAACACTGATGGTCTGCAGCCAATTTAGGTCCTGAAAAGAGGTAATCACGGTCTCATTTGGAACCGAAATGATCCGTTCTGAATGAAAACGCACCAAACTGATTTCCTTATTTCTCTGGTCAATAGATGCAATTAATTTACAATAGTAGCTCAACTATTATCATGCGCGCTTTGTTTGTGGCTCCGGGGTGGAATACAAGTCCCCCATCTCCTTCCCAGATCCAGTTTCAGTTTTTTAAGGATGCTCTAATGTGCTCCTTCTCCTCAGTGATGACTTGACATGTTGGGAGTCAAAGCTGAGCTGAGTGGCCAAAATCACCATCTGAATCCTATTGAAGCGCATGCGTTTGAAGCGCGGATGAGTGATCTGCTGCTGAGAGGAGAACCGCACAGGGAGGGGAGAAGAAAAAAAAAAAAAAACAGGCTTTCTGGAGAAACTTCAGACATGATCAGAGGCATTAGCGCGCAAGCGGCGCAGTGAAAGGAGCTGATGTGTAATTCATATTTCTGCTCCGAACCAGGGAAGACGTCACTGTTGCAGTGAAGAGAAAAGGCGTGTTCATCCAAACGGGCAGATGAAGGAGAACAAAGTCCACATTTGGACTTTTTAACAGCAATATACCCCTTTCACTTTGGGTTAAATGTTAACGGGGCATCTTTAACCCTGACGCACATTAAATATCATTTAAAAATCTAATTTATTTACAATGGATTTCACTTATGTCAGAAATTTCCCGAAATTGAGGATTTTCCAATGGATTTCTGCAGCAACAACAACAACGACGGCGACATCACTTTGAGAAGAATTCTAATTAAAATTGATTTTTTTTCTCCTAAACTAAACTCAGTCCAGGAGAATCTACCAACAATCCCAGTCCTGCAGTCCTGCGTAATTTCAACCGACCTGCGCCACGCACCGCGCACCTACAATTAAGGAACAATCACAAACCTCTGCGCGCATTCTCTGAACCAAGGTGACAGAAACACGCACAGATTATGTCCAAAATGCGCACATCTAGGGGTCGGACGGAACATTTACGCACGGAACCGGGACGGAACCAGCCGTTCCTAAAGCGCCACCTGAGAGCGGGTCCAACACTGGAGCTCAACCTGTCTGACACCATCCACAAGGAAGTGGAAGCCCACATTTATACCTTATATAGACTACTATAATAATAATAATAATAATAATAATAATAATAATAATAATAATAATAATAATAATAAACTTACCCAAAGTGTCCCGTTCTGACAGTAAATATCAGCCTTTAGATGTCTCCAAGTATTCAATTGTTATCCAGAAAACTGAACAAAAAGCCACAAAACTACTCTTAAATCCGTGCGTCCCCACTCCTCGTGGAGCAGTTTGGCGACAGCGGAGAAAAAAAGAAACAGAAAGAAAAAAAAAGGTCCGAAATCCCTCTCACGACTTGACAGTGAAGGCTCCTCCGCACCTCCGCTCCTCCGCTCCGGCACCGCGGCTGCGAACGCCAACTTGTCCTCCGCTAAATCCTGTCTTCCAGTGCGCACTGCTGTCCAAAGTGTCCAAAGTCCCGGAGCGCGTGCATCCTCTCGGGCCCGGGGGCGCGTGCGCAGGCAGTGTGGAACGCAGCGATCGCGGCTCTTCGCTCCCGGTCCGGTGCGCTCGTGCCAGTCGGTGGGTTTCGTAGCCACGGCTCAGCCAACTCGGACTGGTGTGTGTCCTCCGGTGGCTGCCTGTGAAGTACGAGGAGCTGCACGCCGCTGTTCGACAACACAGCCCGGTGGAGAGGCACCAGCACTTCCGGCTGGGCTTTTCAATGTAAAAGAGGTTATTGGTGGAGCAGCCGGTGACGCAATGCTGTGCCAAACTGAACCTGAAACAGATGCAGAAATAAAATAAAATAAAATAAAACAAAACCTACACATGTATAGATGAAATCAGATGAAATAAAATAAAATAAAACCTACAAATTCATAAATTGAACGAAATAAAATAAAATAAAAACCTACAGATGCATAAATGAAATGGAAATAAAATAGAATCCTACAGATACCAAAATATAATAAAATAAAATAAAAGTCTACAGATGCATAAATAAAATAAAATACAATAGAATAAAATAAGATAAGATAAAAACCTACAGATGCATATATATATATAAAAAATAAACTCCAAATGCATAACTTGCATTGAATGAGACAGAAGTTTTGATTTTTACTTGAAAAAAGTAAAATAAATATTTATTTTTTTTTTTGTCAATTTAAAAGGAGTTTGCTTTAAATAATTCAGAAACATAATTTTGAAAATGTATCTGAATAATACAGTTTCCAATAAGAAAATTGTTTATTTTTTAATTTTTTAAGGCTAAAGCTTTCACTTAGGCCTACGTTTGTCTGAAAATAAATTAAATAAAACAAAATACACCTACTGATGACAAATAAATTTAAATTAAATAATGAAAGCAAATAATAATAAAAAAAACCCTAGAAATTCATAAAAACAAACCACAAAAGAAAATAAATCGTTTAAAAAAGAAAGATAAAGATAAAAAAACTACAGATGTATGAACATTTACAAAACTAATAATAAATAAATAAATAAATACAGATGCACCAAGCTAACATTTTTAATATCTTAAAAATAAGATAACATATTCTGCTGAATTTAAATGAATATGGCTGTTATATATGATTGAACTGAAATTAAGTAAATCATACTAAAGAGAAAACAACACAAATAAAATAAAGTCCTATAGTAAATTGTACATTCTGTGGAAACATTACTTTGCATAAAAGAACTGAATGTGCATCATTAAACTATACAAAAAAATCACATAACCTTATATTTTATTGTTATACTTATTGTGTTTGTTTTATAACTTGAATCCGTTTTTATTTGAATATGATCAGAAAGTTTTGTCTAAAATCACTGTCATTCATTTCTTTCCACGCCGCTTGGTCTTTTATTTTGAAGGCGGTGATGCGCAGTGGGTGTGAGTGGCACGGACTTGACGCCCCCTCCCTCCCTGGGTCTCCACAGTCCCGTCGCAGGTCGGGATGCCTGCTGCTGCCTCAGCCTCCGCCGGGACAAACAGCAGC
>JAPTYR010000025.1:35751511-35764097 GCA_029814505.1 Siphamia roseigaster | reverse complement strand
GGGGTTTTTTCAGGCGCAAATGGCATATTGTGCAAAACTGCAATGGAAAGACCTTTTTTCGTAATTACAGCCATGTGAATTAAAGAACGGATGTTGCAAAAAGCAAAGAAGCGTTTTTAGATAAAGATGGTTGAAGTGAACATCTGAAGGATGAACCCTGACAGCGTCATGTGGAAAGGAAAGAGCAAAGTTGAACTTCACATGCACTTTATTCCTCACAGCTCCATCTGAAAACACATCAGTACCCACAGTCAACAGCACAACACACAGGCAGCACACTTCCTGCCTTCTCAATAAAAGCATCCCGTGTTATATCCTGTCTAATCTGCAGGAAACCGCATCATTTTTAGTTTGGTATGAGATAGAGGGTTGATATTATTATAATAATAATAATAATAATAATAAATGCGCCTGCGAAAGAACATATTTACATCCGTCTCCATGTTTATGGAAAGGCTTCTCATGTCATCTCACAATAATAACGAAAAATCACCGCATTTGTGATTTAATAGAAAAACGGACATTACGCACTTCTGCTTTTTCGACATTCAGCAAATATTGGTAAAGTTTTGCGCATATATTCAATGGAAAAGCGCCTCCTGTAGGAGACACAGAGCCTCTAGGAAAATACCAACTTTTTAAAAAAAATAGTCTTGGGCAGATTGTCAGATGATTATAACCGGAGTGTTGAGAAGTCCCCATAAATCCCTTATATTTGGGGTCCAGCCCAGTCCAGCAGTTAGCCATGTTTCTAATTTCCATTCATTCTACGGTTGACCAGTAACCGTAATTTAACTCTTTAACTGCCAGCCATGTTCAGAACAGACAGCTCCATACTGCCAGAGTTTTTGGGCATTTTCACTTAAATTTCAAGACCCACAGAATATTGAGTTTCAGGACTATATTAACACTGAAACCATCTAAAGAAACTGTAGATTCTGCTTCTTTCATCAGGGAATAAGTTTGTTTGTAGCCACTTTAGTTCTTGAGAAAACAGCAGTAGAACATCGGGTGGTTTCAGCAAAAACACCTGATTTTGACCAAAAAAGAGAGGGTTAGGGTTTTTTTTTTTTTCCCTTGATCACGATAAAATGTTAAATCATCGTTTTAATTTATGGGCTTTAGCCTTTGTGCCCTTAAAAAATTGACCACTCTAAAGACCAAGTGGCCTTGCCCCTAAACTGACGAAATCCCAGGTCTGGATCAAACAATCAGATTTTTGGAGCAGATTGAAAGTAGGAACTATAGTGAGGTTGGGGGCATTGATGTTGTTTACAGGTGCATTCAGCAGTGTTCTTCTTCTGTGGTGGTATCCCTGCAGAATCAATGAGGCGTAACCACCACAGAAGAAGAACACTGCCGACTGCTCCTTCACACCGGCCTACTCCAGTGGTGAAGACAGATCAATGCACCCAACTTTGCGATAGTTCCTACTTTTAATCTTCTCCAAAAATGTTACTGTTTGCCTCGAAATCCAGATTCCTCCACGGATCAATGAGACCATGAGACGTTACTAAGAAAAGTTCGCAGCTGTTAGTGGATCATTTTCGGCACTTTTAAATTACGGATACACGATCCACCGTAGATTGAATGGGATTTAGCAACATGGCTAACTGCTGGACCGGGCTGGACCCCTGAAAAAGGGATTTACACAGACTTTTCAACACTCCGATAAGAATCATCTGATATGAATCTGCCCAGGGTTTGAACAAGACTATTAAAAATAAAAAAGTTGGTATTTTCCTTTAATAAAAACAGCTGTGAGGTAAATGGATGGACATCACAACACAGAGACAGAGCTAAGGGTCAGACACTCCCTTCAGAAAATACCCTGAGGAATATCTGTGGTGGTATTTACCTGGACTGCTGGCATTATTGGCTGCTTCTCCATCTGCAGTCACCTTTATGAAGATCTGCAAACAAATAAACAACTTCACTTTCAAAAGTCTGGATGCATGACTTTCATTTTACATTTAATAAACCATTAAATTGGTCAAAAGACGGACATTGTATTTACATGTAAATATGCACTGGCTGAAACATGCAGTTCTTCTTTTAGTCACTGCCAGGACTTTTATCATGATGTCTTTGTTTTCATCTTATTGTACTTGGTCACTTTCCTTCATTAATTTGAAATATAGTACGTTTTTCTCTTTAAGCTTCAGTCCTATCTTGATTTCAAGCGTCTCGATATTGATTAAACTAAATTTAATTTTGTTCACATCAATAAACTTGGATTTATTTGAAAGAACATGGTTTTTCATTTTTCAATAGACTAAGAAAAATGAATAACAAACCAACAAAATAATAAGTAACGTAAACAAAATAAAATTTAAAAAACACAATTTAGAAAAAACAAGCAACAAAATGAACAAAAACTAATAAATATTTACAAAACAATAAAATACTTGAAAAAATAAACCAAACAAAAAAAAACTCAAATGAACTTTAAAAATAATAATAATAATAATAATAATAATAATAATAATAATAATAATAATATTGTTGAAGAAGGAATGAAGTATAGTACTGTAATATGGTTCCAGTACTTTTAGTTTTGTCTCATTTTTTTGCCAAATCAGTTGCTTTTTGACACCTGTTTATCTCCATACATCAGTTCCATCAATAAAATGCAGTTTAAAAAAAATATATAGAAAAACAAGAAAAAATAAGTCAAAATTAATAAAAAGTAATAAATGTTTACAAAATAATATGAAAAATTCTGCTTCTTTTTTTTCAACTAAAATGAAATTTGCAAAAAAGAACAGAAATAACTAGTATTGTAATTTGGTTCCAGTAGTTTGAGTTTTGTCTTTTTCTAAATCAATTTCTTTTTTACACCTGTTTATCTCCATACATCCATTCCATCAACAAAATGCAGTAAAAAAATTTTGAAAAGAAAATATAGAAAAATATACAAAATAAGCAACAAAATTATAAATATTTAATAAATAATAATTATTTACAAAATAATAAATAACATCAAACATTTTGCAAAAGAAATTACTAAAATTAAATTAAAAAAAAACAACAACAACAAAACAAAACCCCAAGTATTGCAATTTGGTTCCAGTAGTTTTAGTTTTCTTCTTTTTTTCTAAATGCGTTTCTTTTTTACACCTGTTTATCTCCATACATCAGTTCCATCAACAAAACACAATAAACAGTTGAATTCTTCTGAATATTTAAATTAAACCATTCTTTCAGAACGAGTCAGCACTGACACATCAGGGTTTAAAGGGTTAAGATTCAGAAATAATCCTCACATGGTAAAAAGATAATTTTTAATAGTGTGATATAAAAGCAGGTATGTAAAAAAAAAACCCTCCATCCTACCTCCTCTAGTGAGGTGTCGGAGATGCCAAAACTGCTCAGGCCCATGTCAGTCAGTGTTTCCTCCAGCTCCCTGAACAGGCTGGCATACGCCCGGTGTTTGAAGCCCTTGTTGGGGAGCAGATAGGTCAACTCCTGGCCAATTGTCTCAATCAGCTTGGCTTCAGGAACATGGTGCTGGATGAGGCTGGAGATGCTGTCGATGTCCCCTTAGAACAAAAAAAAACATCCTTAAAGGAGAATTCTGTCATTTTTTCAAACATATCCCATCTGTTTGAGGCCAAAGTCAGTTGTCCAAAGGGAAAATCGTGACAAATTTTCATGCGGCCTGCACTAAGTTTGGCGCTTGCGGCATTTCTATCATAACGAGCAAGATTTTAACCTTCTCTCAAGCTCTTAACGTCCATTAAAATGCTTTTGAGTGGATTGACCGTGGTGTTTAGAATTCAACCCAGTGCATAATGATAGCATTAGCTGGTACAGACATGATACATTTGGAGCTTTTAGAACCAGCGCACATTATCTTATCTTATCTATTATCTTCTGGGTTCTAGTTTTGTGGAACCTATAAGTTCTTATTGTTTCATTGATATTCTCTAGTATTTCATTAGGGACGGGGCTCCCACACCAGGGGGTGGTATGTTGGTTCTGGTGGCCTCCTTGGGGACTGCTCCTTCCTGATGGGGTGGGGGTTGCTGCCACTGTAACTCACTGGCAGTTTGGCCTTCCTTCGTCGGCGACTCCATGTGGGTGGCGCTGGGGATGGTGGCCCCCCAGGTGTGGGTGTCTCCCTGCAATTGCACCTCCTCTCTTCTGGTTCATAGTCTCCCTGTGCTCAGCCTGTTTCCTTTGTGTCATTTATTACCTTGTTTGTGTTTGTATGTGTGCACGTACATATGGGTGTGGTGGTGGTGGGGTGTAAGGATTTTTAATGTACAGCACTTTTTGCTATATTTCTTTTGTATGAAAAGTGCTATACGAATAAAGATTGACTGAAGTCCGCACAGATCAATCGCCGAAGACATACAATCTAATAATCCAAAATGTTCTTTTAGTTCCACCGAAAATGACCCAAACAATAAAATCCCGAAGGTGCTTCTCCGACAGTGCACGACTAGCAGCTAAGTGAAATCACACCAGAAACTTTACAAGTGCAGTACTTCCTGCACAGTCATGTGACACAAACAGTCATGGTGGAATGCTAGTCCCTGTGGTGAAACAATAATAAGAATGACAATGTACATTTCAGTTTGTGAGGGTGGTTTTTGGTGGACTAAAAGAACATTTTGGTTTACTGGATTGTATGACTTCAGCGATCTCAATCTCAATTTATTAAGGTATTAGGCTTAAAGGACCCATATTATGCTATTTTTCACGATTAGCAATGAATCCTAAACCCATTAGTTATATAATTTCGGGTTAGAAAACATTCAACTCTCAAAAGTAATGTTAATACGGATCTTTTTCATATATTTGATAGAGACCTCCCCTCGAAATGAGTCGCCAACCGGCTCCTTCCATTCTGTCATTCTCTTCCATTCTTACAACCACTGAAACTGAACATTCAGCTCTTATTCTAAGGTTCATAGGAAGAAAGGAACCAATCATTTACATGCAGCAACAGGATTAATGTGTGTATTCAAACTATTTTGTCACCAAAATATGGTCATTTTCACCGACTTTTCAGCAAACATCAAGCAAAAGGTCATCAAAGGGCTAGTGATACACAATTTTTGGTGCTATATTATAAAACTACACTATTTTTTTCTATTAGAAAAACAAATGACATTTCATGTAAGGTACCCATTTATTCCACAGTGTTTCTTTCACACTGATGTCACAAAAATGAAATTCAAACTTTCAACCTGGTCTTATGTGTATTGTAATAGGTTGTGGTCATGCCACTTACTGCTACATGCAAATGAATAACAAAAATAAGAGTAACTGCACAAAGGTCTGCATTTCTGCACATCAATTTTCTTTTTCATTAGAGGGGTTGTCAGAGAGGCAGCCATAGAGTCTAATGGTTTTTCTGGGTAATTTGTATTGGTGACAGGTTTTTTTTTTTTGACAGCAAACAACACCCCTTGTGACTAATACCTGTTCAGTCATTTGTTGGTCGTAGCTCATTCCACACCATTGCTGTTTTTATTGTGCAGAAGTGTTTTGTAGCTCACTCGTTTCTTCTTGTCTCTTCTCTCTCTCCCCATCTCCAGGTTCCCATTTCCTCTGGACAATATGAAATCTGAGTGACAAGTATTTTCAGCCTTGTCGGAGCCACTAGTGATAAGCACTTTGAAAAATGCAAAGACTAAAAGGGCCAAATGCAGCAAAGCAATCGACACATCATCGCTAATGTTCGCAACTTCTGCAGATGACAAGTCGTTCGCACCAGTGTCCCATCGCAAAAAGATGAGGAGAGAATATTCAGCAAATTGAGTCATCGAGGATAAGTCAGCAAAATGCATCAACGCTTCAACAACCACCTTGTTCAGATTAAAAACCCATATTATCTCTGCATCCCCTTGGCCTTTCTCAGCTTTTATCGCTCTTTGTAGTTAGTACTTCTTCCTCAGTTGTCCAATTATGCGCCCTTCTCTGGCCACCGCAGTCCTACCACCCAGGACTCGTTCCCACAATGCACCCAATGTCGCAGTGGGTGGCCGCGAGCACCTGTCAGCTCCACGAAGACGTAGCCCTCACCTCCGCCACACACTCAGCCCGGAAAACCTGCGAACTCTGGCTGAAAGGGGCGGGGCTGCTGTGGATACCGCCTCTGTGGTTAGCAGCCCGATTGGACTTCCTCGAGCGAACAGCGACACAGACTTGGTGACGTCTCAGAGTCGCTCATCGCGAACAGCATCCACTCTGGAATATACTTTGAACCGCGGCCAGAACCTGGTCATATCCTGGGATATCAAGGAGGAAGTGGATGCTACCGACTGGATCGGACTGTACCACATCGGTGAGAAGATTTTTAATGAAGATTTACTAAGAATATCATATTTACAGTCCAAAGCAGAAGTTTGGACACCTTCTCATTCAATGTGTTTTCTTTATTTTCATGACTTTTTACGTTGTAGATTCTCATTGAAGGCAATAAAACAATGAATGAACACATGTGGAATTATGTACAACAGTGTTTCCCTACCAGTGTGCCGTGGAAAATTATCCAATTTCCCTTTATTGATACTGTAAGCAAACAGTGTGATTATAGATCCATACAACAGCACAGACCACTGATCCACTCACAACTGTTGAGTTGTGGTTGTTTTTATTCAATTCTTGCAAGAGTATCAGCTTTGTGTTTAAGCCTTTAACTCCTAAGATGTTCCACAGTCAAAAAAAGAGTAAAATAAGCAACAAAATGAACAAAAACAGACAAAATGATCAATAAAAATGAAGATGGATGAACAAAATAAGCAACAAAATGCAGAAAACTAAAGAATATTTACAAAACAATAACTAGAAAAAATTTGCCCAAAAAAGCCCCAATTAAAATTAAGTAAAAAAAAAATTAATAATAGTAAAAAAATAACTTGTATTGTAATTTGGTTCCAGTAGTTTTAGTTTAGTATTTTTATTTTTCTTAATCAGTTTCTTTTTGACACCTGTTTATCTCCATACATCAGTTCCATCAACAAAACTCAGTGAAAACAATAAAAAAAAAAGTAGAATTTTTCTGAATATTTAAACTAAACCATCCACTGGAACGTGTCAGCGCTGACGCATTAGGAGTTAAAGGGTTAAACTGAACATGCTTAGGTTTTTCTGAGTAAATAAAAGGTTTAAACGTTAAGGATTAATAAAAATTTAATAAGTAAATCAAGACTATATTTGCATTACATTTCAATAAATGTTCTTTTTGTGACATTATTGTTTGATGGTGTCTCTTGTGATGTTTCTATTATAAAGACTGTGAGGAATCTAAAATAGTAAACACATTTGTAGTTGTTTCTCACTTTTTTAAAAACATAATTCCACATGTATTCTTTCACAGATTTATTGCCTTCAGTGATCCTGAGATGTTCCAGTCAAAAAAGAATAAAATAAGCAACACAATGAACAAAAACAGCCAACATGATCAATAAAAAATTAAGAAAAGTGAATAATAAACTAACAAAATAATAAGTAACATGAAGAAAATAATACACAAACACAATGAAAGTGAAGAAAAAATAATAAAGTAACAAACTAAATGTAGAAAAATGAACAAAATAAGTAACAAAATGCAGAAAACTAAAGAATATTAACAAAATAATAACTAGAAAAAATTTGCCAAAAAAGCCTCAATTAAAATTAAGTTAAAATAATAAATAAATAATAGTAAAAAAATAACTAGTATTATTATTTGGTTCCAGTAGTTTTAGTTTAGTATTTTTCTTATTCTAAATCAGTTTCTTTTTGACCCCTGTTTATCTCCATACATCAGTTCTATCAACAAAACTCAGTACAAAACCGTACAAAAAAAAAACAGGTGGATTTTTCTGAATATTTAAACTAAATCATCCATTCACAACATGTCAGGGCTGACACGTCAGGAGTTAAAGGTTTAAAATAAAATATCTGCTGGGGCTCACAGTTTTATTGCCTTCATTGTCAATAGTCATGAAAATAAATAAAAGGTATTGAATGAGAAAGTGTATCCAGACTTTTGACCTGGACTGTATTTGTTTAGATAGCAAGTCAAGTCAAATTGTATACTTAAGAGGTAAGTCAGGTCAAAGGTTATCATAAAAAACGATAAGTCTATAAGAAATGTTAGTAACGTAAATATTACTGGACATGAAGGATGGACCACTTTTTGAAACATGGGTTTTAAGTTCAATGCACCAACAATAGCAATACCACGGGCTATTAGGATATTTTGGTAACACCTTTGTAGTAATAATATCAAGCTGAAGCAATAAAATACTGGTCTGAACATTTAGGGCATTTAGGAACACTAGGGCTGCTCGATTATGGAAAAAAAATCATAGTCACGATTATTTTGGTCAATATTGAAATCCCGATTATTTATACGATTATGTCTTTGAATTTGGAACATCGTTTATTGAACATGTTTGAAACAGCATTTGGTGAACATATTTTTAAAAACACTGTCCTCTCAAATATGTAAAAATATCTTGTAATGTAGTAGTAAAAAATAGACTGTGATACTCCACTCAATCTTTTGAAAACAAGAAACAAATAAAAAAAAAAATACTTGAGTTGTGCGTGTGCACGTCTCAAAACGGAAACGCTAAATAATCGGTTTTGAAAATCCCTACAGGCCCTAGTGGACAGACTGATTTGATGACCTAGTAAATACAATAATAGAATTTTAGCAAATGCTGGAGTAATCTGAAACTGATTTGCTGTGGAGAGTTAAGACCATTGTAATAAGACCATTGTTGGTGGTACTACAGTCTGGGTTCATTGCGATAAGCCCAGAGGTATAGGGATGGTTATTTGGTTTATGTGTGTGCTTCAAATATGAGGGCCCCACATCTATATTTTGTCTTGGGCCCCCACGTGGCTAAATCCGCTGCTGGTTGTTGGCAGTGATGGGATGGGGAGTTTCTTGTTGCGTCACCATCACCTTCGTACTGACACGCTCGCAGAGCAGCCTGACATAGCGACAGAGACGTGGAGGGAGGAAGCGGTGCCAGCAGTGATGGACAGATGTCAGACACCATCAAACACACATCTGGCTCTCATTGGTTGTTTTTAAAGGGAGCGGTGGATTTTTACAAATGGCTGTAGAAGCAGTAGGAGGGACTGAAGGAGCTGGGTTTTTTCAGAGATTACATATGTCATGTACAGCTGTGGGGACGTAGCCTCAGTTTTAAATAATATGACTAAAAGATAATTTTATACAAGATTCCCAATGCAGCTTTAACGCACTTCTTTGTTTAGTTTATAAAAAGTAATGAGCCTTTTTCACGAGGCGGCCATCTTGAATGCTTGGGTGTGAAAACACAGAACGTTGTAAACACAAGAGGAGGCATGTTAACATTGTTTAATATTTAACTCAGAGATGTACTGGACAGACAACTGGAGCAAAAAAGGCTACAGCAACTTCATCCAGGGATATACTAACGAAATAAGAGGTAATGAGAAAAAGCAAATAGCAGTTAATGCTAACTGACGCTAACTAACGATTAGTTGACTGTGCTTGCGCAACATTTACATTCTGGTATAAATTTTCCCGTGAGCCAACAATATCAGAATATCTTTATTGTACATAAGTACAACAAAATTAAAAATGTGAGATACCTTGACATTAATTACATTAAAACCACATGAAAACCATAGACTGCATAATAAATGAATAAATAGGATTGAAAAAAGCTTTAAATAGAGTAAGAAACCGTAAAAACAGTCACTCATTCAATATCTGTTCATACTGTTTTGCTTATTTAGTAAACTTTCTCCATGGTAAACATTGGGTTTCTACACATTAGCTTTTTAGCACAACTTCATTCACAATGTGTCTGTTGCACCCCCAGGTGAACAAAACACTGAAAACAATGCTAGCCAGATGATGTAGTTCCTAACTTTTTTTTTTTTTTAAGTTCAAACTCTAGATAGGACTCCTTCCTTTTATCAGACTTATAACTTGGCACACAGCAGTTGGATGACATGACTAAACAAGTCTGTACGGACACAAACCAACACTATCCACCCAAGCCTTGTTTGGAATCCAAGATGGCGTCACATGTGAAATAAGCTAAAGAGTGTATACTTAGAATGTGAGGACTAAAAAAGTAGATATTTATGCAAAAATGTAGGGAGTAGAAGTAAAAAGTTGCCAGAAAAATAAATTACTGATACTTAGTATGGTGTTATGTTTGGGTTTTATGTGACCCCTGAACTTAAATGAGTTTGGCAGCCCTGCACTGAATAGAAAATGAAGTGAAGCAGAAGAAATAGGCGGTTATGCTTGTAAAATGGACAATAATATCTGTACATCATATGTGCAGCCTCCCATTTTTATTTTTGGTTTCTCTCACTCCTCTTTTTCAACCCAAAAGCTGTAATTTATCCATCTCCAGCTGCAAGAACACTGAAATATTTATGTCAACTATTGCTGATTTTTCGTGCGTGTCACATGTTTCTTTATGGGAGTTATTATTTATGCTTCATTAGTTTTTGGGATGCCTTCAGTGGGACAAAGCAGTCTCCAGCACCATGACCCCAGTGTGGGGGGGACAACAATGACATTAGTGTTAACCCTCTGTTCCCCATTTGAGTGGATTACACCCACTCTGACAATAGGACTGTTTGTAGGTCAGTGTCCTACTGCCCTGCCTTAGACCTTCAACAGACAGTCATGAGTTCTGCTGAAACAACATTCTCACCAGATGACAAGCTACTGACACTCATTAGACAAATCCTCTTTACAGGAATGTTTGGCAAATAATGCATCACCAGCTTTAAATGAATCTAATCCATGCTAATCACTAGTCACTTTTCCATTGACTCTCAAATTGTACCAATACAACTTGAACATAAAATGTACCCAATTGGAAAACATCAATTTCACTAAAACTCTCATGTTTCAGATAAAAGTTTTTGCGCTGGAAAGAAGTGGTTTTTCAGTTGTAGCAAAATTGCCATCTTGTGCAGAACTGCAATGGAAATATCTTTTCATGTAACTAGAGTCACGTGAATTTAAAAAAAAAGTTGGATTTGATGGACGTTACAAGCAAAGAAGAGTTTTAAAAGAAGCAGGGTGCAATGTGGACATGCCAGAAAACGGAATAATCTGTTGACTTAGTACAGGATAGAGGTAGCCTGGTGAACCAGACTATGATATGAAATTCATAGTCTGGGTGCGATCCACAGGGACAGTTCAAGCCTATGGGTGGGATCAACAGTTGTCTTTCAAACTGCTCTGCATGTGATAGGTCAGCTCTGAGCGTCTCATATTGCCGCAGACAGGTTAGAAGTTTGCTGTGCCAGAATACGACGCTGAGGGACACCTTGTGCATTAAGAACCAACACTTGGTCAAGGGGTAGGTATTTGACGCACTGGGAGTGAGACAGCGTTGTGACTCCTAACACTGTGCTAAGCCCCGCCCAACAAACTCACGACACAGTGTTGTGATTGGCCCAGTTGATTTTGAACTGGAGCCATTTGTGATTTAATAGAAAAATAGACCTTACGCACTTCTGGGTTTTTTTGTTTTTGTTTTTTTTTGTACATTTAGTAAATAGCGGTAAAGTTCAGCACAAACAGTATATCCAATGGAAAAGCAACTACTCTCTTATGTTAATAAAAGTTTTTGGTTGACCTGAAAGCTTATGAATGGAAAAAACGTACAGACGGACCACCTGATCACTTATTAAACAGTCCAAATAGTATTGTCCAATAAAACTCTGTGGGACTCAGGCCTTTTTGGATCATCAGTTCAGCAGCCATCAATGGTATTACAGCTTTAAAATACTTCTGAACTGACTTAATTCTGGAGTCACTGCTTGGTTTAATACCATCATCCCATAATAATAAAACAGTCCCGCCTGGAAGCAATGCTTAAAGTACAGTCAGCTGTTTATTCATTTTAATGCACTCCTCTGAATGTCATTTAAGACCAAAAGAAGATAAATAGGTGGTTAAATTTACATTAATGGTAACAATTATAACATCCTAGACCAACTGATAAAAGTATTTTAATGGGGTTTTATTGGATTTAAAAGAAAAAAAAATATCAGTGTTCTTGACGATGTAAATTAAACTGGAATCATTAAGGCAGAAAACTGATCACAGTTCAATTAATCCCTTTGTATTTATTTAAGGCAATTGAGCCTGTAGTCACAACCAAAAGCATTATCTGAGTTGTTATACACTGGCTTAGTGCTTTTTTTTCCCCTTTCTTAAAAAGGGGTCATATTTTGCTAAACCCACTTTTATTAGTCTTTAATTCATCTATTTGTGTATTCGGACACTAATAGTTTGTAACGTTTGAATTTAAACCCTACAGGTGCTGCAAAGCTATCTTTATATTCATTTGAGCAGAAATCAAGTGGATTTCTATAACTGTTTCAATTCCTGCTGCATTTGTTACATTAAATATTATGACAGTTGCATAGATAAGGTTAAGACTCCTGAAGAACATTTCTCTGAGTGTGACATAATTGTTCATCAGCAGCAGTGGCTGTAGGAAAAAAAAAAAAGTAAATATGTCCAAACTTTGAGCTGATGACCTAAACTGTTCAGTTGTTGGTTGTATTAACGAACAAGTGGTTGAACAGGACAGAGTAGCACAGC
>JAPTYR010000025.1:35680277-35695521 GCA_029814505.1 Siphamia roseigaster | reverse complement strand
AAACAGAACCAATGAATAATGCATTCAATTACAATAGTGAACACAGCAATATTAATGAAATAACCACAGAAGTTGATGTTTAACCTCCTTGGCGGAGGTAATAATCTGACCAAACGGCTACTACGCTCAAATTCTGTGATTCATAGTGAGCTCTTTTAGGTTTAGTTGCCTCCACCATCATAGCTACTGGCACACTGGCAACCTGTGGCTGATCGGCAACTGAGGTTCTACTGAAGGAAATGACTGATAGATGCCAGTGGGTGGAGCCTCAGGGTCAAAACATGAATTCAACAGGATTTACGGCCCGCAAAAGTTATTTTTTTTTTTAAATATCAACATTTTAGCTGTACTGTTGTTGTTGGTGAGTTCAGTTTATTATATGAATATTATTCCTGAGTATCTGTGACATATTAAGGGGATTTAATGGGCAGTTGCTTTAAATTCATCCGGTGCTATCATAAGTAGCACCTTTAAAATCAGAAGAACCAAACGTAACCCCCAGATTTGTGACACAGTTGTTGAGATAAGGTGACAGTGAACCAAGGTTTACATGAGGGGAGGGACAGATACTTGGTCCGAACAACAGAACTTCTGTCTTGTTCTCTTTCAAACTCAGGTGTCCAGTTTAATGTGGACACTCACCCTGGATGTGTGGGTTCTTGACCAGGTAGATGAGACCCCACTGTAGAGTATTTGAAGTGGTTTCACTGCCTGCCAGGAACAGATCCAGACAACACAGAGCCAGGTTACCTTCATCAAAGCCCAGTTCCTGGTTTCTGTTGAGCTGTGGGCAGAATAGAAGGACAGATAAGGGGCCCATTACAGTCAGGTGTTTAAAATGGAGGAGTGTGTAAACCATACTTCCTCCTCTATGAGGAAGGTGTCGATGTAATCCTGTGGGTTGCTGCGGTCCAGGTCCATCTTGTGCCGTTCTATCTCTTCCCTGATACATGCTTCTAAGGATTTGGCATGTCTAAATATGCCATTGTGAGGCCCCGGCAGGTGTTTCATCAGCAGTGGGAAGGCATCGTAGAGCTGTTTGGAGAGAAAGTCAGACTTCATTACTGTTCACTGTATATCAAAAATAACACATGTATGGATGTAGCTTTGTGTCTGATAGTACAGTAGATTAGGTACATACAAGTATTTCAATAAAGCATGAAAATTGGCACACAGGTCCATTTTCATAGGCCCTTTCATATAAAAGTAGAACACATATTTCGATGCCTCTCGTGGCAGCCATTTTGATTTTCAAGATGGCCAATGTGAGGTGAAATCGATCCCAAAGTCATACAATCCAGGAATCCAAAATGTTGTTCTAGTCCACCAAAAATGACCCAAAACAATAAAATTCCGAAGGTGCTTCTCCGACTCTGCACAGATGAGTGTGCAGAGTGAAATCACACCGGACACTTTACAAGTGCGGTACTTCCTGCACAGTCACGTGACACAGCCATGTGATACAAACAGTCATGGTGGAATGCTAGTCCCTGTGTGGTGAAACAGTAATAAGAATGACAATGTTCATTTCAGTTCGTGAGGATCGTTTTTGGTGGAGAAAAAGAACATTTTGGATTACTGGATTGTATGACTTTGACGATCGATTTGTGCGGACTTCTTTGGAATCCGGAAGATAATAGAAGTATGTGCGCTGGTTCTAAAAGCTCCAAATGTATCATGTCTGTGCTAGCTAATGCTATAATGCTATCAAAGCATTTTAATAGATGTTAAGAGCTTAAGAGAAGGTTAAACGCTTGCTCATTATCGCCCACTTTGATGGAAATGCGCACAAGTGTCAAACATCGTGTACCCCGAATAAAATTCTCTCACGTGTACCCCTTTAGACAACTGACTTTAGCCTCAAACAGATGGGATATGTTTGTAAAACTGCCGGAATTCTCCTTCAATATGAGATGATTCTTACTAGACTGTTGAAAACTCTCCGTAAATCCCTTTTTTGGGCCCAGCCCAGTCCAGCAGTTAGCCATGTTGTTAATTCCCATTCATTCTACAGTGGACCAGTAGCCGTATTTTAAATGTGCTGAAAATGACCCACTAACCGCTCAGAACTTTTCCTAGTAACATCTTATGGGTCCGGTCATTGATCGGCGAAGAAATCTGGATTTCACTGAAAACAATCAGATTTTTGGAGCAGATTAAAAGTAGGAAATTTAGTGAGTTTGAACAAATAGATCTGTCTTCACTGCTGGAGTTAGCAGGTGCGGAGGTGCATTTGGCATTGTTCTTCTTGTGTGGTGGTTACGCTGCATCGATTCTGCGGGAAAAACACCACAGAATAAGAACACTGCCGAATGCGCCTGTGCACTGGATTTAAACAGCGGTGAACACGGATCAATGCTCCCAACATCGCTATAGTTCCTACTTTTAATTTGCTCCAAAAATCTTGTTTGTTCTGAAATCCAGATTTTTCTGCCGATCAATTACCGGACTCATGAGACGTTACTAGGAAAGGTTCAGAGCGGTTAGTGGATAATTTTCAGCACTTTAAAATTATGGCTACTGGTCCACCATTGAACGAATGGGAATTAGTAACATGGCTAACTGCTGGACCGGGCTGGACCCCAAAAAAGGGATTTACGGGGGCTTTTCTGACATTAATCTACCAAGGGTTTGAACAAGTCTATTTAAAGAGTTGGTATTTTCCTTTACATTTTTAATTCGATTAAACATGATGAGGTGTTAATTGTCACAGCCTTTCTTTCTGTAATGTGAATTCTACTGTGTACCTGGTCTGTTTTTGGTTTTCTATATAATCCCAGCAGTCAGTCTGTCCATTAACCCCTTCATATCCAGTTCTGTATAAACGGACTCCCACAGTGGTTGTTTGTTGGTGGTCTTCTTACCGTCCCAGTGGATTTGACCTTTGTGTCTGTTGTCCCTCAGTAAAGAGCAGCAGCGGTCGGCTAAGACCATGTCCATCTGGGAGCAAAGGGCCAACCAGATAAGGAGGCAGAACCGCTCCAGCTGCGAGGCGCTGTACCCCGAGCTGGAGCCGGACCAGCTGCCGCGCCTCTTCCCCCTGCGGCCCGACATGAAGACGCACCGGGACCGTCCACTGGTGGTGGAGCCCCGTGATGGGCCCGGACTGGGCGACCACCAGCACCCATCGGCCGCCGTGCCAGAGGAGGCGGAGACCTGCGCAGATGCCCCGCCCCCACCGCCGCTGCCCTACCAGCCTCGCCGCCATCACCGCCACAGAGAGCGAGCCAGATCCAGGAAAGACACCAACGAGAATGGTGATAGCGGGAAAGAAGGGAGGCACCATGTTCACCACAGTCGTTCCAAAGAGCACGATGGCGGCCGCAGCAAAGAGGGTAAAGGTCAAAGGTCAAAGATAGGTTTATTATGCCCTGGAGGATGTTTGTTTTCCAGTAGGAAACAGAGCAAATAAATAGAGCTGTCAAATGATAACTATTTTAATTAGTTCTGTCAAAAGTAACAGATTAACTCAGATTAATTCATCATCATGATTAATCTGATTAAAAATTTTAACTCTATTTCAATTAATTAAACAGATATAATAAAAGACACAGTAGAAAAAGGCTGAGCATGGGGGGGGGACTGTAAACCTAAGAGAGGGGGCACTATCCCAGGGAACCACCCACACCAGGGGGCAGCAGCCTCTGCCACCCGCAACCCCAGTGGCACCAAAATGGAGCCACTTCCTGACTGGTGAAGGAGGGCCTAACCTCCACCACATTGCAGTGGCAGTGACCCCCACCCCACCAGAGAGGAGCAGACCCCAAGGAGGTGCCACAGCCGAGCCACCGAATAAATTGTTGCCCTTTGTTTCCCACAGCGTCCACTCGGTCCCGCAGCAGGGAGGGGGGCAGGAGGCATCACCATCAGAGCTCTGTGGACGACAGCGGAGGGGGTGGAGTCACCAGTGAGAGAGAGCACCGTCATCACCATTCCCACCGACAGTCCCGAGAAGGAAATGGGACGGTGAACAGCGGGGGGAGGGGTGAGCGACGGTTCAGACACAAAGATGGACGCTGGTCAAAGAGGGACGTCGACAAGAACTCCAGTGGGGGGGGCAACGGAGACAGGAGACGACACCGTAACCATGGGTCCAGAGCTCCGCCCACTGTGGAGGGGGAGGAGTCTAATGACAAAGCCTACAGTCACAGGTAAAACCACCCCAGTGTACTTGTATTGCACCCTGAACTCAGTAAGCCTTTAAAACCTACTGTCACTAATATGCAACATACCCAAAAATCTGCCAATTATATGTGCTATTGTCAAATTAATTATCGACAGCGGTAACCTGGCTCTCACCAGATAGAAGTCTTCTGCTCAGCGTTGTGACCTACTCACTTCCATCTGGGTCCCATCGCTTGGCTTAGCTCTCCGCCGGAAGGGGTTTGGACACAAATCCTTGCTCGTGGTTGGAGCAACCACTTGGCTGTCATTTTGAATGGCGTGCTAACTTTAACCACTCACATCGAAGCCAATCCGTGACGTCCCATTACATTTACCACCAGTGAATCCATTTGATAAATCAAGCTCTTGCCAAACCCGTTCGGGAGCAGAACAACTACATCCTTGCCAGCAACGAACTCCGCCAAAACCGTTCTTTGTTCACCTTTTAGAGAATCTATATGTGGTAGATTCGATAATACAGTTGAAATCGGTGCAGACGCGAAACTCCTCCATGCTAGCCGCCATTGTTATTCGAAATTACAGTCACATTGCTATTAGCGCCAACGTCTTTGGCTACGTCACATCTGCTAAAATCCCCCCCGCGATCCTGATTGGCCCGTCGTCTTTGTCAACGGGTAAGCTCAGCAAATATGCTATTCCTCCCAGATGGCAGTGTGAAGCTCGCAGAGCGGAAACAGTGCCATCTGGCGAGAGCCAGGTTAATTGTTTAGGCCATGTCACAGTAAATGTCATGACTTTTATTTTTATCTTGAGTTGCATAAATGTTTGAGATTTCGTATTGATGATGACATCTCAAACATTCTCATTGGGGTTCGGGGCTTGACTCTTTGGTGGCCAATCTATCTGTAAAAACTATAGGTTATGCTCCTGAATCACAAGTCACATTTGATGAATCCATTGTGACCAGGAATCGTGTTTGTACCATCAAGGAAGGAAAAAATACACTGATGCTCAGATGTGGTCATCCAGAGGGAGTCAGCTGACCTCAGTTTGCGGACACAAAACTTCTGTTGCAGCTGAAACATATCAATAACTGTATCAGGTGAAGGATTCTTACCTACTAAATCCAGATAATCCTTTATTTGGCCATGTTTTACTTAAATAAGGTCCCAAAGGCAGAACTTTTACCATTTGTTATTAGCATTTTACTTAAATGTGTCTGGCCTTATGCACAAGGGCCAGTCAAATATGCTCCATCCAGTTAATGTACCTTTTTCCTCGGTAAAGTGCAGATATTTGCTGCAACTAATTGTGGTTTTGCATACATCTCTATTTGCAAATTGCTCTATTTACATTTTTTTATGAATTATGTTTTTTCTTCATATCCTCCAATTTCCACGAGCCAATACAATTATATTGTTTTAAAATGATTCTAAATAAAAAATGTCCTACTATTTCCTATGATTGTTGTTGCTCTTTAAGTCTTTACTTTATGCACCTATGCCTATATGTGAAAGAATTAGAGTCAAAAACACATAGGAAATTATACTTGACAAACAACCCTATTTGTTAACTCTTCTTCTGCAAGTAGACACAAGTCATGTTTTAAACAACTAAATGTAGAAAAATAAACAAAATAAACAACAAAATGAACAGAAACTAATAAATATTTACAAAATAATAAATAAAATGGAAAAATTTGGGGGAAAAATAAAATGAAGTTGTTGTTTTTAAGGAAGAAAGAAATAACTAGTATTGTAATTTGGTAAATCTGATGTATCAGGGGTTAAAGGGTGAACACACAATGAAAACCACAACATCATATTCCACCAATATTTTTTACTCTAGTACTCTTTCTACTCAGTAATGACTTGTCCGCTGAAGGATGCGCGTCAGTCCGTCACGCACATGGACAGTCTCCGGTCACCCACTCCCCTCTAGCGGTTAGCATATGAACGACCTGTTACGTCATCAGAGTGCGACACCGAACCGCTGAGCTACCGCCACATTTTGCTGCGCCAAATTATTTTTGGCATTTTCATTTCCTTCACTCGTATATTGCCATATTAAATCAAGTTTGCGGTAGGTATATCCATGTAGCGATTATTTATATAGTGCTGTTTGCTTGTTTAGTGTTTGGAGACGTTGCTGCATTTTTTAAATTTAATCTTATCGTCTTCCTGGCCCATAGAATATTTTTCAACTGACTGAGCTCATTTAAGATTAATTGTCCCGTTATTCCTCTTATTTTTAACCTCCATACTGGTTGAATAGGGTTTCATAAGTTTATTCATATTACGGATGTTACACACAGCACAACTGTATTGGTGTGTTATGCTTGTTGGCACCGAGAAGCTAACGACCGCAACTCACGTAATTAGCATTAAAGGTAGCTGCCGTGCTTTTGAATATTTGCCAACTGTGAACCATTCTGTCTTTCGTGATCTACTTACAAAGATTCACAAAAATGTGCCTTTCTCTGTGATAAAAAAAAAAAACCAGTAGTTATAGATAACTGTAGTTTATCAGTGCAAGTTAGCGACCCAACATTTAATTTAATCTTCAGCTATGGAATGCCTTTTTGCATGTTGTTCAGTGTTATCTTTATGAAAAGGACAATTTAATAAACTTGTCGCTGTTTTTTCTCAGAACCCCCATAAGGAACAACATTAATGCGTCATGAGTTTATTTGGGACGAATACCGGGTTTGGAACAGGAGGGACAGGGGTGTTTGGAAGCACAACGACAGATAGCCATAATCCAATGAAGGTACACAACAAAACAGACAAGATGATACAACACGGACCCATTTGGTAATTATTTATATTTAGTATAATCAAGCCTTAATTCTTTCTATGACTTTTTCCACAGGATGTTGAAGTGACTTCACCACCAGATGACAGTATCAGCTGTCTGGCTTTCAGTCCCCCTACCCTGCCCGCAAACTTCCTTATTGGAGGCTCCTGGGCAAACGACGTGAGTGATATGAGATGTATATTTGGCTCATTTAGGAACTGTGACTGAAAAACACTTAATCTAGAGTGACCAAAATAATGTTCTTTGTTGCTAAACAGAAATAACAAAAAAAATTGTTCCTTGGTGTTGGTATGCATTACATATTAAAGAAATCTAAATATGAATCAAAATAAGTCAGAAAAATAAAACACAGATAATAAGCAATGACTAGAGACAAACTGACAAAATATATGAATTTACAAAACAGGGTGCCATTTAATGATTTGTTGAGAAAATATCTCTAGAGAATTTATTTAGGTTTTGCATTTTATGCATTTGTCATAGTTTTCTGGAAAAACCTGACCAATATACCTTTATGTATTACCCAACCATACCTTTCTGGCTACTCTGTTACTTTTGTCTACTTCTGCATTATTGTGTTAAATGTTTTATGTCACCTGGCCTCAGGTTCGCTGTTGGGAGGTACAAGACAATGGGCAGACTGTTCCAAAAGCCCAACAGATGCACACAGGACCAGTGCTGGATGCATGTTGGAGTGATGTGAGTCACATTCTTAACCATATGAAATGCAGCTGTGCATTGAGTACTGTTTGGTGGAGTAGAATAATGTATGACTTTTGTCTTTATCCAGGATGGCAGTAAAGTCTTCACAGCCTCATGTGATAAGACAGCCAAGATGTGGGATCTTAACAGCAATCAAGCAATGCAGATTGCACAGGTTGGATGATGTCATCAGATGAGATTATGTGGTTGTAATAGTTGAACAGGATCATCTCAAACCTCTGTACTTTCCTGTTCACAGCATGATGGCCCAATTAAAGCAATTCACTGGATCAAAGCCCCCAACTATAGCTGTATCATGACTGGTAGTTGGGACAAAACACTGAAGGTACAACACATCTGTTAAAAATATTTTATCAGCATGTAAAATTAAACAGAAAGTATAATTCAAACACTGTACTGTTTATAGTCTCACTGAGAATGTTTATCGTCTTTTTTCTAGTTTTGGGACACTCGCTCTCCCAATCCTATGATGTCTCTGCAGATGCCAGAAAGATGCTACTGTGCAGATGTTGTAAGTGCTTTGTAAAGAGCTTATTGTGTATTTTAAAGCTCACTGATGGATTGTTGCCCGTGTGCATTTACATTTTGTATTCTTGACTCGTCTGTGTAGGTGTATCCTATGGCAGTGGTTGCTACGGCTGAGAGAGGTCTGATAGTGTACCAGTTGGAGAACCAGCCCTCAGAGTTCCGCAGAATAGACTCTCCACTTAAACATCAGGTGATTAAGCACAACTTCCTAATCAGTTTCCACTCAATGTTTTCTCTGTGGCTTTTGCACATTTTGTAATTATAGTTGATTGCCACAGTGTATAATATTCACTCATAATGAATAAATGCACATATCAGCCTTGACCTTCTAACCACCATTAATAATCTCATTATATTAGCAGCTTTTCCTGGGAAGGATCTGTTAGGCAGCAAGTGCACATGTAGTCCTTTAAGCAATAAAATGAGCAATGTAACGAACTGAGTGACGTTTGATAATGTTTAGAGAATCTCGCAACTTGCAGGTTGTGTTGGGCCTTCTGAATCTGCAGTGGTTAGTTCTGAAAATGAAATAAGGAAACACATCCCAATCTCAGGACAGTTGATCCACTGTGGGGGGTGTTGGACAAATAAAGGTAATGCATGTAGGTCCATCTGTCTATTTTCAGGACTTCAGGTGTCTGCTGCTAAAATCTTGGTCTCGATATGACGGGACACCTTCAGAGCTCTAGTGGAGTCTAGGCCTCAGGTCAGAGCTGGTTTTATGAAAAGGGGCAGACCTATACAATATTAGACTGGTGGTTCTACTCCCATAGATGCTTGATTGATTGATATCCATTTGTTCTTTAGATACTTTTGGTAGGTATAAACCACTACATTGGGAATGAACAACAAGATCTGGGGGTGCTCTTTCCCAGTGATTTGATCATTACAATTTTGCTGCGTTGTCGGCTCGGCTCGGCTTGCTTTGGTGCATTTATATTACAAAAAAAGATCTGGTACCATGGTACCCAGCACTGCATTTTTGGTGTCACCTCTTCCCAGGTTCCAAGTGATACAAAAAGATGACATATAAACCCTGCAGACACTGATGGTTCAGAGAGTTGTCTCTGTGAGCCGCTACTGTACAAAATACGGATGCGGAAGTGGACACGAAATATAGCAGTATATTAATCCGCATGATGACAGCCCAAATCTACACCATGGTCGGTCCAGGAGATTCAGTCCTTGGTGGCCATCGTAAAAAATTCAGATGAGACAACATGCAATGAATGAGTTTATCAACAATTCCCTGAGTAGACAACACAGAAGTAATACGCCATGCCGCTATGATGTTCAGGTACTGTAAAGTCAGTGCTATCCTGTAATGGAAATGCTACAGAGTCCAGCTGAGTTGGAATTAGTGGAAATGCGGCATTTGTCCCTTGTCAAAGGTGCTCAGATCCCTACTCTTGTTTTGAGTTACTGTTTTCAATACATCAACTTCAAGGGCTAAGTGTTCACTCACATCCCAGTGACAGGTCCTATTGGAATACTGAAGTGACTACCACTTTGCCTGGCAGTGGCCTGAATGTTATGGCTGGTCACTACTGTTCATTTATAACTGTGTATTTCTGCAGCATCGCTGTGTTGCCATATTCAAAGACAAGCAGAACAAACCTACAGGCTTTGCCCTGGGAAGCATTGAAGGCAGGGTGGCCATTCACTACATCAACCCTCCAAACCCGTGAGTTTATAGGGTCTCCTTTATCAGTCACTTCAACTTTTTCTTAAATCCAAATGACATGAAATGCTTACTATAACAGATTTTTTTCTTTATAATAATCTTGTATCTTTAACTTTCAGAGCTAAAGACAACTTCACCTTCAAGTGCCATAGGTCCAATGGAACCAACACAACCACTCCACAGGACATTTATGCGGTGAGTTCTAAAGTTGAAACAATAGAATCGATGACTCATTAGTTTGTGACTTAAGGAAGATGAGTTATACAAATGTTGTTTAATCCACACTGAGTTCAAATGACTATATACAAAATATGAAGGTAGTTATTTAAAAGATTTTTTTTTGACCAACTGGTCATGGGACATTGTTAAGTAACACATGAGCACATTTGTCCCAGAGCTGTGCATCTCATCCATGAACTCCAAATGGCTACGGTGACATTACACAAAAGGCATAAAAAACAAACCAGTGACTTCACTTTTAGTAACTAATCTCGCTATATCTTCGACCATAAAATCATCAACCAGTCCTTTTGTTCTGCAGGCTGCAATGTCTTGTGCTTTGAACAGAGATTTTTGTGATCACATGGATATGTTTTACATGCAAATCTAAAATCCTTTCACACAGATGATGTCTCTAACAGAATCATGTGATTCAACCAGTCAGACTGTCATTGTTATGGTGTTTTTCTGGTGTCAGGTAAATGCCATCTCCTTCCACCCTGTCCACGGCACACTGGCTACTGTGGGCTCAGATGGACGCTTCAGCTTCTGGGACAAAGATGCCCGCACCAAGTTGAAGACCTCAGAGCAGCTCGACCAGCCCATCACAGCTTGCTGCTTCAACCACAATGGAAACATCTTTGCATACGCTTCCAGTTATGACTGGTCCAAGGTAAGGGGACAGTGTCAGCTCACCGTGGCTTTTCCGTTTATATACAGCAGTGGTTTTGGACACCCTTAATATTTACACAGTTGCCAATAGTATCATGATATATTTGCAGAATTTATTTATTTTTTTGTGTTTCAAAAGTTGTGGGTGTATGAGACCAACACAAAGTAAATTTGTTTTTGTTTATCGTTAACAAGGCAAATAACAATTAAGTTATCGAGACATGACCCCAATGGAACAGAGCATGTGCAGAAGGGAACCCATGGGTTTGGAGAATCGAACAATACTTGGTAGAATTCAGTGATTAAACAATGATTCTCAATGCAATATCCTATTAAGTATTGATTGGAAACCTCATGATGGAACAGTTTTTGTTTTTTCCCCAGATACAGTTTTTAATGCAATGTCCTTTTTTTTGTTTTTGCTCAACCTCCTGAGACCAAAGATAGGGGAAATTTTTTTAAATCTATTTTCAATTAAACAGTTGTTATAATTGGAAACTGCATAATAAAACAGTTTTTTCAGATACATTTAATTTATTTTTATGTATTATATCTCCGAATGGAGTTTGAAGGATATATTTTGGTCCGACTGCTGCCAGTAGATATACTTTGTTAGCACAATAACTTGAAAGATACTCTGTTTAGAAATGTCATGTTTTTATTGAGAGGAAGAACTGATTTAGTTTTGGACAATTTACCATTTCTCAATTACCCACAAGGGGGCGCTCAAAAGTTTAAAATCACTAAACAGTCTTTTGTTCATAACTCTGGAATTATTTGTCTGACTTCAAATCAAGTGCAAATGAAAGGTTATGACCTGGGGATGCCTCACATCATGACATCATTAAGGATTAGGGGTGTTCAGGGATGTACCCCTAACCATCGCTTCTGATGGTTTAAGCCTGTTTATTTTTTATTTTTTTAATGGAATGTCCTTTGTAATGGACAGCATTTTTTAAGTAAACCTGTCAAACTTTTGTCCCCTACTGAGGACAAAAAATGCATTGCTGGGTCTAAAGAGTATATCTAATGAAATACATGGGGTGTCCAAAAAGGTTTTCCCACCACTGTATAAATACTGTAACTCACTGTGCTCCAAACTATTTCATTATGCAGTGCCAAATTGCTAAATGTATCCATCATTACACTATGAATACTTGATAAACACATGTGAAAGAATGCAAGTGTTACTCCTCATGATAAAATATCCAAACACAATAGAGAAATGATAGAAGCCATGAGGAATTATTTGACCAAGGGCATGATTATAATTTGTCATTTGATTTTACAGTTTTGTTTTTCCAAGAGGTATTTTTCTTAACTTTAGAAGAAAACATTTGAAAGGAACTAAAGGAAATCAAACAATTTCATCATAAAAATGTCCCATTTAAATGGATTATCTTAATTTTCTATAATAAACTTTTCATTTCTTTATTCAGTAAGTGTAGGCTTTGTGTGTTTGGGATGTGTGTTGACAGGTTACCTGTAAATCACTTGTCATATCGTCAACACTTTAAAATGAACAATGTTATCACACACTCAAGGTTTTTCCTCTTATTGTGCTGGTCTTTTGTTGCCTCTAACTTGGCCCTCCTCTCTCTCTCTTTCACACACAGGGCCATGAGTACTACAACCCCCAGAAAAAGAACTACATCTTCCTGAGGAATGCTGCAGAGGAGCTGAAACCTCGAAACAAGAAATGGTGAGAGAAGGGCAGCCGCTGTCCTTAAACGCAGAGCCCGAGGTCACTGGATGAGGCTGCCCTGCGTCCTCAATGCCCTCGTGACTCGTGCTGGGGCCCCTGAGGGCAACCTGTGGTCCCCGACATGCACAACTGTGGGCATGGTTCAGATCTCAGTACTGCCGTGTACTGCTACAGTAGCTCTTTTCGACGGGAATGGTGCTGTACTGCCCTTAGTGAAGTTGCTTTGAAGGCTTGTGTTGTTTCCGCTTTGTAGTGTGTACAAACTGCCTTGTACTAGTAAAGGTGTTTGACTCCTGAGGCCCACTGTCGTTTTGTAGGATTTATGCTTCTGACATCTGTGAAGCAACAACACTTTGTAGCGTATTCTCGTTTAAAAAAAAAAAAGTTTTCAGGATTGTTGTTTATCGAGTTCTGGTCGCAGTGAAGAAATTCAAGAAGCATCAGTAAATGATATCTACTCTTAACACTGAGTTTTGTCACCTGAAAAGCGATGTTTTAATGTTCTTTTTGCAAAAACAAGTGAAAGAACTTTAAAAAAAATAAACAAAAGAACATCAAACATATTCTTTGTGACTGACTGCTTCTTCCTGTCTTTAGATTCATCGTGCCAAGTCGCATCTCTTGTGGGGAAATGCGGAAGACCTGCTGCTTTAGTGTGTGTGTATACGCCCAAGACAGACTCCTTCCTATCAGCAAACACACGGACCAACGCCGCGATGCTGCGTTCAGTGCATGGACCAATCAGAGGGGCCTACCTGACCTGCTGTTGATGACAGCTGTGTCATCATAGAAGGGGAGGGATATATTTGTCATTCATTTTGATGTATCTTCACTATATTGTGTCTAGTTCTTCGGGTCTTTTTACAGCTTTCCAAAGACTTTTCTTTTTCTTATGATTGGCTGTTTCTCCGTGGTTTAGCTCTATTAAAGAAACTGGATGTAAAATAAATAAGTGCATAATCTTCTATTTGAACATTCCTATTTCAACCTGTGGAAGAAAGGGTAAAAGATGGCGTATTGTAAGGGAGTCATCTTAAACAAAAAAAATGTGCGTGTGAAACGGTTAACTTGCCGCAGTCTCATAATTCAGCTGTAAATCTCTTAATGTGGGTCTCTTAATGGAATCATATAATCAGAAACAAACTTTCAGCCACACCTGGATCCTTTTTGCTTGTTTTAACCTAGTTTCGCCAGTAGGTGGAGCACCACTCCTTTACCAGAGCAACTCCACTTTTAGGAGATACCGGTTGATAAAGAGCTGGAGCCAAGGTCAGAGTTAAGCAGGACAAATGAGATCAAAGCAGGACAGTGGGTTTTTAGTTTTGTTTTGGTCCAGAGTACTGTCTTTTAATGGGGAAACAGCTGGAAAAGGGGGATTTACCACAAGGATATGAATGAGGCAGGATGGGCAGCTACAAAGGCCATGTGTGAAAAGTGAACCAGTTCATAGAGAAGGTGTGAATTAAATGGCTTTTTATTGAGGTCATTAGAGTATCACCTCACTGTTAACCTGACCTCTGGTACTTAGCAGCACAGCACCAAGGCTCTGACAGTGGAAGACCTCATGCCACAGTCCCAGCAGCTCTTTTTTTTGTCTTTATAGATTGTAAAAAATGGGACCACTCTAAATCCACTATGAAGTACACGCATTATGTTTCTCTTCAAACTGCACCAGATTTCTGTAAAAAAAAAAAAAATCATGATAAATAGGTCCAACTGACAGGTAAAGGCCAATGTTTATTTAAACAAGTAAAAAAACTTATCAGATTGCTTTAGCTCTTTAGATCTGAGGTTATCAGGACCTACATATGTAAAAATGTAGACCATTACTATTGTACTGGTAAAAGCAGGACTACTGTCTACCGTTCATGCCTAAGATTTCAACTATTCTTGTGAAATTTACAAATCATTTGCTTTTATGATGGGGTAATAATTGCAGTGGGAAGCCCTGTGAAATTTCTCATTCACTTCAGCCAGTTTGTTCCACAGATATTTAACTTAACAGATACATGACTGTACAAAAGTCTCAGATCACAGTTAGGTTTTGTGTTTTAGTTCAGATATAATGGCAGTGACCATGGTACACCTGGATGTACAGTAAAACTACAGGAGATATGTAAATGGCATTAAAAACAAAGTTCAGACCAAGTGAAGAACATTTATTGTGACCTCCCTTTGCACTTAACATTTCTTGAAATGTTCTTGGCAGAATACACCATATGTACAGTAATCCTCTGTTTCTTTATTTGCCCTATATGGAAACAGGTCACATGAAACTGAATTTTCCTTGAGAGGCCATTTATATCAGATTTCCTGTTTTAAATCTGCACATATTTGACTGAGATGTGTGTAAAATAATGCAAAAACAAACCTCTTAGGCCACCTTTAGCTTTGATTTTTGCAGTATTTTATATGTGTCTATATTTAGATATGATAAATTGCAGGAAATATGCATGCTGTGTATTACAGGAACACAGAAGTCAAAACCACACAGCCTCTGTAGCACTGTTGTAGTCCATATTCTAGAACAAGGATCTAAAACTACAAGAAAAGTAGGTCCAGTAAGTCAGCTCACCTCTCCAGAAGAGGTCTGAAGGGTTAGCATTGACAAGTTTTAGGAACAACACATACAAGTTCTCAGATAGATAGATAATATAAAAGGGAAATGGACTCTTTGACTGCTGCAGTTTTTCATACTTATGAGAAATTCCAAATGTCAACCTCACCCAATTATTGCTGCCAATAAAACAGCAGCCATCCTAAATCTTATT
>JAPTYR010000025.1:35665009-35680177 GCA_029814505.1 Siphamia roseigaster | reverse complement strand
CTGACCACTAGTGGTAATGAAGTGCTTGGTATGACATTACAGTTTAGTCTCCAATTCCTGTTCAGAGAAAACAAGACCGTTGCGAAAGCAAGACATCAGTTAGGGCCTAACTGTTAGGCCTACATAGTCGGATGTGCTCCGCTGGTGGGGCCGGTCTAAGACAAAAATGCCCGGTCCGTGTTGATCTCCCAGTCCAGGCCTGCTAATAATGATGCGGAATAAAACACAGACAATATGGATGCGAAGCACAATGTTGGTAAAGTCTCTATAAATTCCCTGAGCGATTCATTTGGGGATTAAGGAGGTCTAATCTCAAAATGTTGGGTAATTCATTCTATCCCAAATAACAGAGTGATTGCTTTGCCAGTGGGAGCAGCCAGCAGCCCACTGGTGTCTGGATAATCATTTCTCCAGTGGTCCTCCAGCCATTCCAGCAGCTCAGCGGTAGTTCAGTAACAGTTCAGTACACACACTAATCTAACAGGAAGCACCGCCTTTACTGTGCTGTTCTGTCACATGTCGTGTGTGGAAATGATCCATGACAACATTTCCCCCCAGCTGCAACAATACACACACCCCAAAACCACATCATTCACAACGAGCCCGCAAATATACTTATACGTTTAAAGAATGACAGCCGTTTATTGATAAAAGTATTTATACTCATTACTTGTATGGATTATTAAAATACCATTTTCTGCATTTGTTTGATTAAAAGTGTGAATTATGCTATATTTTACCAAACAGTCAAATTAAAAGCACCATTAAAAGACTGTCTCCTTAAAGGTTCTGATGGTGGTTCAGTGGTGGAGTGGTCCTGCTTTATGTTTTATTATGAATCATTATTTAAAAAGAGGGAAAAAAGGGGGGTTTGGAGGTGTATTCTCTGGTTGGTCTGATCCATGGGTCGTGACTATTACTGGGGTTACTGGAGGTAGTGCGAGGGGTCAGTGGTGTGTCCTGCCCCTAATTGTATTTCATTCAAATTAATTCACATCTGATAATGAGTAATATAAAAATATAATTATAAATATTATAAACTTAACCAGTTGTTGTATTTTTGGCTGCCTGCACCGCTACTGTTGTCATGGTGATGATAATGATAATAACAAATTAAACTATTGAAAGCATTTATTTATTTTTATTGGTTTGTTGTTGTTGTTATTGTTGTTATTTATTCGTTATTGTTATCATTCTGACTACTGTTATCATTTCCCCCCCTCTATCTTTCTCCCTTCTTTTCCATTTTATACATAATCAATTCATATTGTTTTGTTGCTCTTTACATTTCGTATTTTTCTATTGTAACATCATGATGTTGTTAGTATTGTTGTTTGTCATTACTCTGTTGTTGTTGTTTTTGTTTTGTCTGATGTATGTCTTGTAGTTTCTCTGTTCACAATAAAAAAAATACATAAAAAAATGTGTATGTGATTTTTTCCAAGTGGTACACATGAAGACAGTTCTTTGAACCATTTTACTATGCTCAGGTTACCCATTTCATTCCATGACAGAGTGATCACCCACTTTGCTTGTAATATTCCTAGATTTCTAAGGAATTTGTCATAGCAATTTATGATAATTTCTTCAGGGAATAGTCCTAATATAAAAATGTGGGTTCCAGTTCTAGTTTCACTGATAAAATCTCCTGTAACATATCTCTAACTTCTCCACAAAATTCCTTGGTTTTTGGACACGACCACAGACAATGGAACAAAATGCCCTTATCTTCTCTGCATCTATTACAGAGATATGTGATTTGTGTGTTGAATTTGTTAAGCTTTTCAGGTGTAAAATTAAGTCTCATAACCTGAAGCCTAATATTTATATCTGATTTTACAAAATGGTTCCACAAAAATATGCCAGGATGTTAAGTTTACAAAGGATGGGGGATGCACGCTGTCACAGTTTTCATAGACGACAGCAGCAGCAGTAAGTTACAGCTGTATCTGTGATAGTATGAAGGCCTCATCCAAGGTCTGCTAATGGAGTAGCTTAAGCTAATGCCAACTCATCTAAAAAGAGATGTATAGCCATATTTCACATTAAAATGCAGAAACGCATCTGCATTAAATTATAGGCAATAATGTAGTGTGTAAAGCGCCACAACGTACAGCCTTGAGAGATAGACGGTGTTGTGTAATTCATCATTTTGTTATATCTAATGCTGAAAATGGATTGTGTTGTGTATTCTTTGCAGAGGCCTCTTCAAAAAATGCCTGTATTAGTGTGAAATGGTTTGGTTGCTTTTATATTAATGGATAGTTTATTAATCACTGAATGCTTTCCACTACCAGTGTATAACGTGCATTTAACCAAGTTAATGACTAATAATCAGATAAGAGTGATTCCGTGTAAATGTCAAACACTCTCAAAAAATAAAGCAACCTATAATATAAAAAATAGGGCTATTCTGCAAAATTGACTTTTTCATACTTTATTTCATGTTATTATGTCATTCCCTCATTAAAATAATGCTTGGAGTGTTTGTTTAATCCATTGGTTTGAGAAATCTTTAGAAACTCTCACGGCAGCTATTTTGGGAGCTATTTTGTCTGATTCCTCCTAGGTACGCCCATTCCTTTTCTTTTTTTTTTATTTGCGACATTTACAGATCAACTTAAGTTAACATAATCAATAGAGTATGCCACAGAGTGGTACAATATATCTGAAAAAAAAAAAAACATAATAAAATATATTATCTAGGTCTATATATTAGAGGTAAATAAGTTTAGCCATTTTGTCATATAAATTACAACAAAAATACAATAAATTGACTAAATGATTTTGAATAGTTAAAATAAATTGAAACCACTACAGCAGACATTTATGGTGAAATCAATAAAACAGCAATCATCCTAAATCTTATTTGAGAACTTAAGGGAAGTTTTAATTACTATTTAGAGTTTTTTTGCATGAACAAAGGCTTCTGATGGTTAAATTGTTGATTTCAAGAACAGATGCCATGTGTATTTCAGATGTGTCACATCCATAACACTGATTTTTTTTCCCCTTCCAAGACTGCATGAAATACAAAATAAAATAAAAAATATATATATATATATATTTTATGTTCAACTTCCACATCTTTATCAAATTGATATCAGCATTTTGATAGTAGCACTTGTGAAGGTCCTGGTTCGATTCCAGCACCAGTTGGTGGTGTTGGAAATGAACTCACACCACTCTGTTTGGAGTTTACATGTTCCTCTGTGTCTGCGTGGGTTCTCTCTGGGTACTCTGGCTTCCTCCCACCATCCAAACACATGCACTGATCGGTTAATTGATTAATCTAAAATTGTCCATAGGTGTGAATGTGAAAGTGATTGTTTTTCTATATGTTCAGCCCTGGGATGACCTGGAGACTTGTCTAGGGTGTACCCTGCCTTCACCCTTCAGTGGCTGGGATAGGCTCCATGCGAACCCCATGACCCTAGTGAGGATAAAGCAGGTTCAGATAATGAGATGAGATTTACGAGTTCACAGAGTTTGATGAAAATGTGGACTCACCCAAGAAAAGTTGTTTTCCTGTCATATCCATAACACTTTTTTTTTTCAATTTTCTTGTGCTCTAAATGTACTATGATAATTTTTTTTCTATCACTTCTCCAATATGGGATGCCCTTAAAATATGCAACACCTACTTAGATACTGGGAAAGAATAAAATGGAACTGGGTCATTTGTTTCCATTTTGCATTCAAATGTCACATCCATAACACTGGAATTGCTCTTATGTAATTTTGGTCTTGTAAGAGACTAGTGAAAATGACAAGTTGATATGACCAATATATTAGGAGATAGTAGTAACTTAAGAATACAATAGCCTTACAATCACCAAGAATCATCAAATCATCATTGAAATGGGTTTCCTTGCAGCAGATAAACAATAGGGCCACATTGCCATGATATCACGTTTCATGTGCAGAAAAAGACATGCCAATTGAGAGGTTATTCAACTGAAAAATGCCAGTGAAATTTACAAAGAAACTAAAGGAATGAACTGGATGAGAGGATCTAGCAACCCATGCTTCCCCACAGGTCAATGTGCTAATAAGTTAATAATTATAAAAATACGGGGGAAAAAAATGCCACCCCTGGCTACACCTGTAATTTATAGGAATTTTGTGAATAATTCCATATAGATAAGATGAATGATTCAAAGATTTTTTTTTTTTATACAAAGAACTGAGATAGTGTTTCTCACCTTGGTATTTAAATGTCATGCAATTAAAAAGACAAAAATAGACAAATAATAATCTAAGTGATATAAAAGATAAAACCTATTCATAATAATGGAGGAAGTCCACACAAAAGTTTCTGTGTTTTGCACAAATGGCAACATTCTATTAAAAAAAAGATAGATATGAAAATAGATATGAAACGGGCTACAAAATGTACAGTACCTTAGTCTTAGTGTCGTTAAATCAAGTCTACAGGCCCTCATTGTTTTGTTCAATCTAACTCTGCTGTCTATGAATCACTAATGACATAACGCACATAATCTAAAACAATAAAAACAGTAGAAACTATAAAAACCCTAAAACTAGAGATCAGTCTTATTCTGAGTCAAAAGCCAGTGTAAAACTATAGAGTTTAAGATGAGTTTTAAAAATAGACAGTGAAGGTGAAATGGAAATCCTTCATTTTCACAACTCATTAAGTTTAACTGTTTACTCAACACAGTGAAATAAGTAGATTCCAATGACTGCTTTTTAACTTCAAGTAAACTGATCAAAGCCACAATGACTTCCTCATTACTGTAGTACAATGCACCATGTGGACTTCTTCTTCTCTTTGTGTTTTAAAGGACAAAAGCAGGTGCAGCGCATCGACCGGCGGGGCGGGCCAATGGGAGGAGCCTGAGGGCAAGTTGACATTCGGAGCCCGCGCTGATTGGCCAAGAGTTGAGAGTGGGCGTGGCCGTGGCACTGGCAGATAAAGCGTCCCGGCGCATTTCCGTAACACTGCGAAGAAGCAACAACCAGTCAGTCAGTGTCAGCAGGTAGCGCCGAGTCTGAGAGTAACGGAAGAAAAGTACTCCACAGGGAGAAAGAGGGAGGCTTTTACTGATGCTGGGACGTCGCTGAGCGTTTGTTGACTTTTTGTTTGTCTGCTGTGCCTCCGGTCCTCTCCTCCCGGCTGACCAATGCTTCTGCATCAGTTCATGAACGGAGCCTTGGAAGTCATGCATCCCACACCGCTGCAGAAAGACACTACTTTTACCAAGATCTTTGTCGGAGGGCTTCCCTACCACACGAACGATGCGTCCCTCCGAAAGTACTTCGAGGCCTTTGGGGACATTGACGAGGCGGTGGTGATAACGGACAGACAGACCGGTAAATCTAGAGGATACGGATTTGTAAGTAAACACGCACCGACTACTCTTCTATCATCGATTGCACATTTACTCTATTCCAAGTTCCGCAACATGCCAGAAGTGTTTTTAGTTCCATTTTCACACTCCTGTTGCATGTGATCATTAATATCCATGTCAAAGGTAATCCTCCACTGAAGCATGAATGCATAATTGCACAGCATCCCTGTTTTTTCGCCTGACTGGCTGTTATTTTAGCTTAATGAGGATGAGGGATGACGGGGGTTGATGGGTAACTAAGAAGATTATATTTCAACATATGTCTGATGCCCCCCTCCCCTTTAGAGTGAAGCCCCCCTCCCCTGCTCACTCACCCCAGGCTTTTGTCGTTGGAGGTGTGTTTATCTGCATGCATGTGTCTTCTGGGTTGCTTTATATGGTTATTTTGGAGCTGTGGGGAGACTGACCTTGCACACCCTGCCCTCCATTGTCAAGGACTGAAGCACTCTGCTGTTTGTTCCACATGATTTACAGAAAGTCCTGGCTGCTGAGAAAATAAATTCCCACACCAACAATTGGCCTTTCCAAACTTGGGTTCAGCCCCTTCTTTGATCTAATCTTCAGTAGGAAATATACTTCAAGTAAACTGTAGTATATCATGGCTGCACTCTTTCATTTTTATGGTTAAGGTCAATTACCGGCACATTAATCAAAATTTGACCCTTGGCTGTGGTTGTATTAATGAAAAGTACCCCAAAGAACCTCCAGATGTCTGCCTGTTTTTACCAGTAATGGGTGACTTATTGTGCTCCAGGCAGATAAAGAGCGCTGTTCTGTCTTTTGACACAAAGAACAGAAGCTGCCCAAGAAATGCAAATATTTACCAGAACCTTGGAAAGACGCATCAGCTCGAATGTTCAGTCAGGCCAAAGAAGGAATGGAAAACTGTTATGTGTGCATGTTTACTTGTAAAGGCAGAATAGTAAGACAATTGTGCTCTGTGTTTACACATCAGCTCCATAACTCCAAGGAGCTCTGGTCCTGTGAGCAGTTCGGCTGAGTATGGAGGCTGGTGTTTCAGGTTAAACAGGCTCGATGTGGGTGCTGTTTGCTGCTCGGGGTGAACTGATCAGCACTTTCTGCTCTTGTGTGGCATGAGGCAACCTGTTAGCTCTGTTTCTGAGAGGAGGTAGCAGCAGAATGAGAGGGAGGGAGGCACCCTAAAGCTGAGCTCACCTTCTTTTTTTTTTTTTTTTTCTAAACACACTTCAGAGGTGGATTAGTAGAACCCCCACAGCAAGGCTCCTCACAGTGTAAACACAGCCTCACTCCTTCCTGTGTGTTCACAACATAGGCCCTGGAGTGGGCTTTGTTCTGGATCCTTCCACTGTGAAGAGGCTTACTTACTGCCTTTAAAAAAAATTGTCCTTTTAAAATGATGTGAGCCATGGCCTACATTCCTGGTCCACATACAAAGGTGACTGAACTCTCTGAGTTGGCAGAATGTGGCAATCAAAACAGAAGGGCTTGTCTAATGCCAGAAGGGAGAGAGGAGGGGTGGACTAATACCAATCTCCTTAATATTTTGTCCCTAATTGGATAAGCTCCTTGTTACTCTTCCCAGATCCATATTTCAGCAGGTCTGCCCATGGTTGAGTGGCAGGCGAGTGGCTGGCTACTGCTGCTGTGGGCAGTTTTCAAAGCTTATCATTGTGCTTTGTTTGTCGTTTCCACTGGTCTTCAGACAAAACAGAATCTTAACAGTGAAAAGCCTGTAGGGAGATTCTTCTGATAAGACAGCCAGACCAAAGCCTACCTCATACATTCTGAGTGACTTCTTGTTTTCTGTGAAATGCATTTTTTTTCCCCCTTGTAAGACGTTGTTGTTGTTGTTGTTGTTGTTGTTGTTGATGACCGGTCTGATTCTTTCTTCAGGTGACAATGACAGACCGAGGGGCAGCAGAGAGAGCCTGCAAAGACCCCAACCCTATCATCGACGGGAGGAAAGCCAACGTTAACCTGGCCTACCTGGGAGCCAAGCCCCGTAGCATACAGACAGGTGAGAATGTGAGGGATTACAGTTGGGATGTGTTTTCAGTGTGGTGCTGCATTCAGAATTGTTATGTTGGGTCTCAAACAGACTCTGCTTGTGTCTCTCTCCATTGCCCTCTGTGTATTGTTCTCTGGTCCTCCTCTGTAAATGCAAATGTCTGACAGCCGGCCTCCTATCTTCCAGGCATATCCATCGGAGTGCAGCCCATTCACCCGGCTCTTATCCAGAGGCAGTATGGGTAAGTGAGCAGGAGCGACCGCTTGTTGTGTTCTCTTGTGTTTTTACGCTCTGTGCGATGCCACTAGGGTTCCCATTTCTTTGACAAACAGGGCCTCTGGACAGTACATGTCAGTTTCTGTGTCTGCGTGCAACTCCACAAGTACTCCATTAGCATATTTGAGTTGTGTAGGGCTAGGAGATTGTTCACATATCTGTGGTAATAGATGAGCATTCCAGAGGTAAATGTGTGACTCACTTGTTAACTCCTGTCAGGAGCCTCTTGACTCTCGTGCACCTGCCTGAGTGGCTCTGTCACTGAGAAGACAAGCCTTCCTAGAAATGGTTGTGTTGTAGAAACGGGCAGGATAGCGTCTAAGAGCCATGGTCTGCTGAGAATTTAATGAGCATTTCAGTCACCCCCTGCAGCTCTCTCATATCAACCCTCAAGCTCCTACAATGTACATGCTTCAGATCTGTGCACAAGAATACCATTTAAGGAGAAATCCAGTCAGTCAACAAGCAAGAACTACAGATGCAACCATCAACCCCATAATCTACATTAAAGATCGTTCTTATTTGTATGTTTTCAGAGGGAAAGGCTGGCAACAGATTTAATAAATGTACAATCATTTTTGTAAGGTTCTCAGTTAGAAAAGGAGATTTTACTGGTCTCTAGTTTTGATATGTAAAAATTTACTGTTTATCTTAGTCTTTCATTGAATATCTTTATAATTGGCTACATGCATTTAAAGGAATTTTAATACATCGGTTTAGAAAACTTAGGACTTTCCCTTTTTCTCTAGAGTTTTACAGACTTGCAGTGTGTAAAGTCTCCTCCAGTTAATCATTAACATGAATAATCATCTGTCGCCACACTATACGTGACTTCAGTTGTTGGAGCTCCATGGAAATCCCAGGGTAGTCCACAGGGAAAAGGACAAAATAAGGAAATGGTGGTTTTGGAGGTTGCTGAACCCATACTCACACTGAATGTACAGTAAATTTGTTGAATTCCCTTGGGTGAGATTTTATTTTCTCTAAATGACAAATGCAGGACTCCACTGGGGACATGTCCCATCATGTTCCAGGACACTGGAAAGTCCAATCCAATGTCCACAGTCCTACTTCCATAGTGAGCATAGATGGCACCAAAGCCCCCAGGGTTTGAAATGTGTAGCACAGGGGTGCTTTGAGGCATGTGTCTGACAGGTGTTGGCTCATATTACAGCCTTTTACACCCCCCTAATCTCCCATGACCACTACCCCTGAGACGTAGAGAGGCGCACAGAGCACCTGTCTGCCTGCCTCTGAGTTGGCGGGTGACAGACGCAGGCCTCCCTAAGATGCAGAGAGTGGCTTTTCTTTCAGCCCCTTGATAACATATGGTGCGAGGACATGGTCTGAAGTAGGATTTGAAACACAGGACTAGTGTGTAGCCGTGGCGTGCCTGGTTTGGACTTACTGATGTTTGTTTCTATGTGCGTATAGCTGTGGTCAGCAGGGCCAGAGGGGGTCACTGAGGCTGGGAGCCTTGTTTTTTCGGGGAGGGTGCGCTTGCAGATTCATCTCCTCTTCTCACACATCACCTCCCCCCACTCCCGTCTCCAAACTGCTTACCCTCCCATGTCATATTTATCCTCTTTGAACTCCTTTCACTTTAATTTCTCCCGTTAGAGCGCTGTCACTACCAGAGACACAGAAAAGTGACACCTTTGTGAGACTGGGAGGAGGAGGTGGGGGTTGAAAAAGAGATTCAGGGGGAGGGGTAACTGGGGTGTATTCTCAGACTAATGCTTAATGAGGCACGGTGCTCTCCCTAGGAAACGCACCTCTACAGGTGTCAAACAAAACACCTATTTTTTTCCCCCCACTTGCTTTCAAAGAATACTTCTTTCAGCTAACCCTGCTAACAAAGACAGAGAACTGGATCCTCATACATGCACGGAAAGGTGTTGTTTAGTTCTCCCACTCAGTCCAGTGCCTTCTGTTTTCAGAATTTGTGCTGCAATAGTGACACACTCCAAGTCATGTCACAAGGAATACCTGTTAATTTTAGGCCGATTAAATGAGCTAATTGAGTTTATTATTTTGCATAATTGTGATATTGTTCTCTGTTAATCTGTATAAGAACAGCTGGGGAAGGAAAGGTAATGTGTTCCATTATTTCAGATCTGACTGTTGCTCTTTGAATGTGACAAGTGCTTATCTTCTGCTGATTGTTAGATGTGACTATTTACAACCAGAAACTCAGGTTCTATATCTGTTTCTCAGGGCTCAGTGCAGTTAAAGGCTGCTCTTCTTCATTAGGTGTATTGGACGACTAATTATCCTCGTATGAGTTTCTCCTGTACTATCGTGTGGCAAAGAGAAAATGAGTGTTTCAATTACAGTTATTTGTATGACAAACACCAACTGCATATTCATTATAATGACAGGTCTGTTATCAACTACAGATATTTAAATGCTGAGTGTGATTATCACTAAGCTCAATCCATATTCACCACAGAGACTGTTTTAAGACTTATCTATACGGTTGAGTTATATTTTGTGATTTTTGTTTTGTTTTTTTTTCATACATTTTTTGAACTGATTATATATGCTGATATATATTATTTTGAGTTTTCCTAAAATTAGATGTAAATAAACTCACTACATCACCTTGGACCCTAACCCCTGAATCTTACAACCACAGCCCAAACCACAAATGTGACTTCTAATGTTTTACCAGCATGAAATGTTTTTCAGCGAGCATGCTTCGCTGGTGTCTCGCGCTGCTCTCCACAGAGTGCCACTCTGTCAAATACACACCGACTGACCGTCAGCACAAAACCAGCTGACCTATGATCTTCTGGCCATCATCCACATTCCCCTGCCACTCTCCCACAAACCACTTGGCATCTGGCATCTCTGTAGCCTGGGGACCTTGTTAAAGTTAACTCCCAATCACTCCTTTAGTTAAAATTAAACCTCCATCTATTTACCAAAGATACTGGAGAATACTATAGTGTAAATCCCTTAAGGCTTACATTATTTTATGTTACCTATACAAGGTCACGATTTGAATCCTAGATTGTGATAAACTGCCTTTGGCCAACCTCTGGAGAAGGCGTCTCATTATACACAATGGGAGTGAAAGCACATATGCCCCGCAGCATTAATGTATGGTCATCTTTGAAAGCTGTGTGTGAATGCCTCTTTGTAAGCAGCTCGGTGCAACTGAGTGTAGACCAAACTGTGTGGGGGTTGCCTACATTTGCTTATGCCTACATGCACTGTAGTCTCCTTTTTATATGTTAAAGGCACTGACACTGTGGGGTTTTCAGCTTTAGTGGCCAGATGTCTCGTGAAATATTCTTGGAAATAGTCAATTAGTCTGTGTGTTTGTGTTGTAATATCCAATTTCCTTTTTTTATTTTCCTGGATTTTTGAGGTTTTGGTCATGCAACTTGTGTTTCTCAACAGTTGGAGAGTGCACATTACTGTCTTCTTGCTTCTTTGTCCCTGTTTAACTTGACTGACACAGTAGAACCTGTAGTATTTTGTTATCTGCCATCCTCTTATCCTTATCTACTGTGGTTGCTCCCTGCTGCCAGCTGACCAGTGTGCACCAGCAGAGGATCAGAAGATGCCCACAGTACAGGACTAGTCCCGAGGAGGGTTTAAAGCCCCCCCCCCTCTCTGCCAGCCTCTCTCCAAGGTGCCAGTGATGGCTTGAGAGTGCAGTGCGGTGTGCTGTGATGGATTGAAGTGCCTTTTTATCTTTTCCTTTTTGTGTGTGTGTGATATGAACTGAAGAGGTTATGCTGATTGCAGTGACTCTTTCCCTATTATGGCATGGTTTGGGTTTTGCAGTGGTAACTGGTGTGTGGGTGGAAAAAAGGCAGGGGAGGAGGGGGGTAATTGTGGATTGGAGAAGGTGGATGTGTGTGTGTGTGTGTGTGTGTGTGAGTGTGATGACATCCCTATCCATGCATGCTTCCATCTTTTGCTATGCTGACTTCACGGCTGCTTCTCATTACGGATATGACTTTTTCTCTTCTGGACTGAATCTGCAAGAGGGAAATGAAACCTAAAATTTACATACAGTCCATATAACAGGGTTTCAGCAGGTTCTTTAAAAAGTCTGAAATCTAATCATCTGAATTTTAAGCCTCAAATGTGATTTTTGACAGGTTTAAAAACTGACTGGATTTAGTGCTTGGTTGAAACGGCTTTAAAATGAACAAATTGAAGTAGAACTGAGCAATGTGACAAAAACTGACATTTCCGTGTCAGATGATGCCTATAATTATCACAATAAATGTCAAATATTTATTTATTTATTTCATGAGGTGAGTGAAACTTGGTGAAATCAGGCAAAATTATACCATTTTAAATGGTAATGGGTAAAATAGGGATTTTGGAAAAAAAAGGATGATGTCAGACAAGAAAAATGACACAAATCTACTGTAATTTCTGATTAATTCTTATCACTCAACTATTTGGAAGGCTCATGTTAATAATAAAAAAACAACCCTCAAATCAGGAACTTTGGGCATATCCGCTTAAAAGCTACATAGGAAGTCAAAATAACAGAAACCCACCAGCTTCCATCACCTGCCAGTATAGTTCTGTATTCACAGAATACTTACTGAAGTCCAGCCCCACTGCAAAAAAAGAAAATTTAAATCTATTAAAAATTATCTTAAAAGGTGTTATATTTAACCTGTTGAAACCTGCAGAAACCCTGATGTAAGGAAGGAGTTTCATCAGTGCTGGGGTGTAGCTGAGTGCAAGTCAAAGTGGTGTTTGTTGTGTCTTGTCTTTGTCTCAGGTGTTGTTCCTCTTAATTGTTGTATTTAGTATAAAGTTAGTTACATGGAGGAGAGGTTTTCTCCTCGGTGCAACTGCCATCGCTCTCTAGAGAGTAAGAAAACCTGAGATACTTGAGTAAAAATAGCATTCTCTAAGGCTTTTCTTCATGGATGTAGTCACCAGGCAAAGAAATACAGAAAAGGAGACGGTTCAGTCCCCAGACTCCACAGCTCTAATCAGCTCCACCTGAGTGCTGGCCCACGAGGCCTGGCAGAGCTCGGCCCTGATGAGCTCCCTCGCCACCATCCCCTCCTTCAACTCACTCGGTTATCGTCTCCTGCGATAGTCTGCACAAGATTTATACGTCACCCGTGACTTCTGCGCTGCCTTCACTCACTTCCCTTTTTGAGTGTGTGTGTGTGTGGGTTTGAGTGTGTGTTCGGTGAGTGAAGAGCAGCAGCTGTTAAAACACTCCGCCGATGCCTGAGCTTGAAAACCTGCCAGTAACGGCTGACACTATGGCTCACCCCACCCCACCGCCCCCTTCTTCTCATCTATCCCAGGAGGCCCTACCTAACAGGTTTGGTAGGTTTTACTAACTGACAGAGACAGAGGGTTGAGTCACCTTCGCCTCCTAACCTCCATCTATTTAGTTGTTAATAACGGTGGAAATCCGTGTGAGAGCTCTGTCGGTTCAGCACACCTACAGAGAGTTTATGCTCCCAACACGCTCACCGTCTGGGAACAATGTAAACAGTAGGAGACAGGCTTTGGGATTTTTCTGCTGTGCTGCTGGAGCCCCTCATGTAACCCCCTCTGTTTGCTCTTTGTGTGTCTGTTCAGGTTGGCCCAGCCGTATGTCTACCCACAAGCCTTTGTGCAGCCCAGCCTTGTGCTGCCCACTCAGGTTTCCACCTCAGTCAGCACCAGCCCCTACCTGGACTACAACGCCGCCTACACCCAGTACGCCCAGGCCGCCTTTGAACAGCAGTACCCATACGCCGCCTCCCCCGCCGGCTTCCTTGGCTACAGCTACGCCACCAGCCCCTCAGCAGCTGCTACCGCCGGTCCGGCCGCCGCCGCCACGGCCCCGGCCACCGTCCACCCCACGCTCCCCTCTGCGAGTGGCCCGGCCCCAGCTTTCCTGCACTACGCCCCCCAGCAGCACATTCAGCCTGACCGTATGCAGTGAACAGAAAGGAAGAAGCAACAGCGAGGAGGAGAACCTTTGGACAGAGGATGGTGACACTCCCTATGGGGGATTTCAGGAAAAAAGGGTGGGACTATTGCACTATATGATCAGGATTGGCTGCCTGTTCATTGCTTAAAGATTTGGGAGGACTGTTGAGGATCAGATAGGGAAGCTAAACAGCAGAAAGTATGTGGTCGCTTCCAAGGGCTTCCAGAAGCTGACACTTCAGTTTTTTACCATTATTATTGTTTATCTTTATTATTATTATTATTATTGTTATTATTGTATTAATGTCAATGTCAACATTTGTATGCCATTATTATCAATGTTTTTGGCTCAATCAGTGGAAGTTCTGTGTATCTGTGGTACATACTGATGTCTGGGACAACTAACACCTCTTTCCTTCAGACTATCTGGAGTGGATATGAAAGACACCGCTGCTTTGAGACACTGATGGACATTTAAAGATGGGAACATGTGAAGACAGCCCTCTACCATTTATCTGTGTCCCATATCCACAGTAAGGTAAAGCACTGTCCCATGAACAAAACTCCCAAAGCTCCACATGGGACACTGACACAGAACGGGAAGTTTCATTATACAAAGCTGTGGGCGTTCTATGTTTTTGTTTTTTTTTAGATTGCGATGTCAAGACTACATCTTTTTTTAATTAATTAAAGAGGCCTTAATAAACAAAAAAAATCTTTTTGAATCTCCTGATTTTTCAAGTACTCGCTCCACCGTTACGACCCACTGAAAACGGCATAGAGACGCGTCTGTTTGCAGCTGTCAGTCACACTGATCCGGCTGGTCATTTCAGACGGATGTAGATAATCGCATGCAGTACGTGGGAAATGGGGACCAAGAGTGCTATGTATCGATGTTGAAAGGTAGCCGACACTGAGCTCAAACACCAGTGTATTTTCTGTCATTTATTTTTATTCTTTTCTCACTGTTCTTCAGAGATTGTGACAAACTGTTTTTTTTTTCTCTCCAAAGGACATTCATGTACAGCATTTTAAAAATGTTTGCATTCAACAAGTACATTTACAATATTTATATGTTAGGTATTTATAAGAGGTACTAAGTTAAAATAGACTTTTTTTATTATTACTGTGACTATAGTTGTGGCACTGATGTCCTATACCCAGCAGAGGTACAGTCCATCTGCAGATTCACATTGTGTTTTATTCATTTTGTCCTGTCACCATGTCAGTGGATTTGCCTCCGTGTATGGCAACAACAATAGACACTTGTTTGTAGATCCTTGACTGGTTGCATCAGAAATTGTCTAGATTTTTTTTTTTTTTTTTCAATGAAACTGTCTTTTACAGTCCCTTCAAGAAGCCATAACAAAAAAAAAAAAGTGAAATAAAGAATTTGTACATAAAACTGCCTCTTGACTTTTCCTTTCACTGTAGCGATGAAGAAACAGAAAATGGAAGTTAAATGAGGGTTTAAATGCCACCATGGAAGTTGTTTTTTACAGTTCGTGTCACTGTGTTCATAACAAAACTGATCATGCTGTGGCAATACTCTGATGAACCCTGTGGGGCTCAGATGTGTGCTGAAGTTGGCCTGCAAAATTTCTCCAA
>JAPTYR010000025.1:35514292-35529181 GCA_029814505.1 Siphamia roseigaster | reverse complement strand
AAATTACATTTTGAATGAAGTACTTTTGTACTTTTACTCAAGTAAATTTTTAGATGGGTACTTTTACTTTTACTCTGCGTAGGATTTAAGCAAAGTAAAGATACTTTTACTCAATTACAATTTTTCAGTACTTTTCCCACCTCTGCACAAGAGTAATCATTTTTATAAATATACTGTGCTATATGTGCTGTGCTATAATCTTGCTGCTGTAAACCTATTTCTTGAACATGGGTCATTCAACCAATCCAATGACGGTTAACATGCACACACCTTTTTAAAACTGAATGGTTTGAAAAAGCAGTCCATGAGTTTCAGGAGGCTACAGGTAAGGTTACTGTCAAGCGATGTGATCACTTCTTTCACTGCCTGACGCATAAATGTGATGGAGTCCTGAGTAAGAACACAGAAAAATCAAAACAAAGATAAAATATACTTTATATAACAATATAAGAAGAAGCCCTATTGATCTCTCTCCTGTCGTTTCCCCTCTCACCTGAAGAAATTTGGAAAACAGAGAAGAAAGCTGCTCTGTGTATGGTTTCAGTGCCTCAGGGACCTGTTTCAGCCAGCACTCTGTGAAAGAAGTAAGGCCCAAGATACTGGGCTCCAGGTAAACCATACCACAGCGGGACACTGTGGCCGGGGACGCCACTGCCAAATCCTGAACTTCAAACATCATGGTCATTACCTGGTGAAACAGGACATTAAGCAACTGAATGCAAATGGAGCAGAAGACTGGAAATACTTGAACTGGAAAATAGAACTTTACATCAGTGAGCTTGATAATCTCTCCTGAGCTAAGACATAATTTTTTGTTGTCGTCCAGCACGGTGTTCATGTTTTCAATCCACACAGCGTCCACTGGCCCATCAAACATATACCACTTTTTCTCTTGGTCCATAGATACTGCTCCCCTTCGGACAAGGGCTGAGAGGATACCATCTGTCCTGCAGGCGTGAAGACAGTTGTATAGTGCACAATAAGTCATTTATTTTATGTTTGCATTTTGTGCAGAACAAATAATTTCTCACCATTCATGTGTGAGCAAGTCATACTCCCCATACAGTTGTCCCATGGTTATAGATTTGGGGTTGAGGACGTATGTCTGAACCGTCTCATAGACGTCACCACTCACAGAGGGTTGTCCCTTTATAGCTGTTAGTGCTACACTGAGGATCTCATAACACTAGCACAGACACATAAGAACAAATTAGGGACAAAAAATGGTTTGGAGAACATGCAAGACACTGTAGTTAAGAGATTAGTGTAACAGGTTCCATACTTACCTTGGTTTTACCTGATCCTGAAGGTCCAACCAACATTAGGCCATGTCTCACCACAGTAGTCTCATACAATTGAATACACTTGTTAATGTACCCTGTAAATGCCACAACAACGTTAACTGCTCATCATTGAAACAGTATATGTAAATATGTATGTTGTGCTTCCAGAAACACTCACCATCTACATCTTTAAGATTCTTCTTGGCACAGACAGTACGCAAGGACTCTTCAAGCGTGCCATAGTTGATTGGCTCTTGTTTGATCTTGGGGAAAAGATCAGACACAATACCATTGAAGAGCTTCAGGTCATCCTGTAAAAACTTTGGTATGTTGACATCCTGAATAGCTCGCAGGCAGATCAGTTCCTGTGGGACACAGAAATCAATTAATGCAATTAATTCTCTTTCATCATAGTCTTATTTTGTAAGTAAAATAAGATTTTACCTCATTCATCTCTGCATTTTCTCTCTTCAGGTTTCCCGCAGCTGAGATTACAGTTTTCACAGCTCTCATGCCAAAGTCATAATGATCCTTGATGAATAAAGACCAAAGGCCAATTCATAATAGCAATAATACCTAATAATAATCACATTATTTCTACCCAATATTAAAACCCATTTTACAACATAGAAGTGCATGTTCATCTCAGTAATGGTAATTGTGGTGCTCGTGTCAAACAGAGTTTAATTACTTTTACTTGCAAACATACCTGAGAGCTAAGCTGTTCAGAGGAGAGCTTGAATGTAGTGGTGATCTTCTTTGAGAGGACCTTAGCATCACTGAACCCAAATGAGTACAAGGAGATCTCAGCTATCATAGCATAGTCAGGGACCATCATGGCCACAGGACGAAAGAGTGCCTGGAAAAGAAATACTGTCACATGTTGAACTGCTCATCCTTTTGTCATATTTTTTTTTTAAATGACATGAACACGTAAAGACCTTCAGATTGTCGGGCAGTTCTGTACGGCCAGCATAACCAGGGTTCATAGTGATGAATACAGCACAAGAGGGAACAAGAGGGATCTCCATCCCCTCAAAAACAAACCGTTCAGCCTGAAAGAACAGGTTAACACTTACTGACGGGGATGAAAAATGAGGAATTCATTAAATCTATTGACTTCTCTTAAATATGATTTATAATAGGAAACAGCCTGCAAGTGTTTTACCCTTTGCTGCTGTGCCTTTTGTATTGTGGTGATCTGTTGTGCCACCACAGACAACACTTCAACATCAATGCGATTGAACTCATCAAAGCAAGCCCAGGCACCAGAGCTGTGGAAGAAATCCAATAATAGTCACTCAACATCAACAATATAGTCTCATAAGTGATATTCAGACAATATCACTGTGCCTCCTCTGGTCTCTGTTTACAGGATGTTGGAAAGGTAGCTTATTACTAAAGATTGTGAACATTTTGGCCAGCCACATGTGCTTTTCAAGGGGCAGAAGGGTTAATGATGATTTTCATTCTGTCAGACATGAATCTACTCTGTGGATTAATCACAGAGGCAACACCACAGCTGCTGTAAGCATGATATTTTTACAAGTAAAGTAAAACTGTGTCTTGTCTTGTCTTCACATTTAGTGCTTTTATTCGCACATAGAGGCAGAGGAAAGGTTTATTCATTCCTCTGAAATCCAAAATTTAACTTTAATTTGTTATTGGAGGACATAACAAGACTTGAATTTTTGCAAAAATATTCATTATCATGCAGAAAATCAAGGTCAGTGAAGTTACCATATTTGGTTCTGAACCCGTAAGTGAAAAAAAAAAATCCAATAAGATTTTTTTATTTTTGCAACAAAAACACATTTAAGGTGAAAGGAACATGTATTTCAGATCATTAGAACATCACTTTTATGACATTAGCCCAACATAAGTGCTGATACAGAGCCCTGTCCACATCCACATTAACCCTTTGAACATTATTCCTTACATTAGTCCCATTACTTCATGGTACCCTACAAAGCAGGTACATTCACTGTTCACGCAGAGGTGGACCTTACAGACCCTGAGATTATTGACTCACTGTCCTCACTGTCGCTGCCACTGTATTGTAATGTATGTGGAAATTACCAAAAATAGTCACTCGGCTGATAAAGTGTTAAGAGAACTATCACCTACCTTGCCAGTCCTTTAAGAAATTTTCCCATTGCAATGAAGTCCAGCTGATCAGAACAGTTGAAAACCACTGTCTGAATCGCCAAAGCCTTTCCAAGATCTTTGGTGGTTTCCGTCTTTCCTGTTCCTGCTGGACCTGCAGGAGCACCTCCAAACTTCAGGTGCAGGGCTCCTGTTAGAGTCAAGTAACATCTGAAACAGATAAAAAAGGGATACTGTCAAAACTCAGCAGCACAATTACATATCAATGTCAGAAAGAATTAAGTCTAGGTACATACCTGTCAGTGAGTGGGGTGATGACCAGACGTCCAGAGTTACCCAGGTACTCATATCCATACAAAAACTCTGCATTCACTGCACGGATATACAAATCATCTTTCGCCCAGTAATATCTACAAAATATAAGGAAATTCCAAAATAAATTTCTGCACTCATCTGATGAGTGATAGTTTGAAGGAAAGTCGATCAGTACCAGTAGTTGAAATGAGAATATTACCTGAGCTGACTGATCCACTCAAAGTCACTGATGCTTGAAACCTTCTGCTCCACCAGTTTGGCTGCTACATCTTTAGCGTGAACTTCTATGACGATGAGAGCTGACAGCACAGCCCTCTGCATCCTAGACAGACCTCTTCTCACTAGTTGCACCAAGTCACCCAGCTTTACAGAGAAAACAACACAATACTATAAACATAATGTCTACAGTGTTTAGACAAATTGTCTTAACTTGATGTTTAAGTTTACCCATAATGACTCAGTGTTACTTTTGTGGGAGTTCCCAAATTATTTTTTCTCTCTATTTTAACCTTTCTGAAATGATTTATCACCATTCTTTATAATATATAATAAAGATCTACTGTATTTTGGATTTTGTTTGTGAACATTAGTTATTTTCTGACATTTAATTTAGTGATCATGCAGATGTCCATAAAAGCTCAGATTAAATTTGAGGGTTATTATAATAAAAAACAGAGAGAACAGAAAAATAAGCGACTACTTCAGCAAAAATATTAATAACTTAATGTAAAACAAGTGCGTCCATCCACTGTCATTGATCAAACTCCATGGGTTTTACTGGTGAATCAATGTTGTAGAACAGGAGGAGTATTCAAATCCAGTCTTCCAGGGCTTGTATCCTACATATTTAAGAGATTTCCCTCTACCAGTACACCTGTCATTATCAGGCTTCTGCAGAGCTGGATGATGAGCTGATCATTAAGTGAACCAAGTGTACTGGAAGTGGGAAATATCTAAAACATGGAGGCTACTGCCCCTCAAGGACTGGATTTGAATAACCCTGTAATAGAAGTAGACTTCTATTTTAAAATTTTCTGTTCTTATCCTTTTATTTTTTTAATCCCAGACTGTTTTTATCTTCTTTATTTTGTTTTATTGTATCTTGTTTTTATTAATTTTATTTTATGATCTTTTTCAATTTTTATTATTTTATCCTTTTATTTATCCATGCTGCTACATTGATGAATAGTGGAACACTGGGCACTTTTTGTCTTGACACTTGATCAAGTACCTGCCTAACGGGTTCATTATGTGTTTTGTTGTAATGCCAAATGCAAATACTCTGTCTGGGAAACAAATCTACCAACGGGTACACATAAAGTAACCAAGAACCTTGAAGATGATGGTGTTTCCACAGTAACTACAGAGCCTCTGAACGTCCAAATGAGTCATATCTGATGACCATGAAAAGATAACAAACGGTGTTTTACATCAATCATTTATATGTATTTATAGAATAAGTGGATTAACAGGTACTAAACATTTTAGATCGGTTGATTTTGGATGTTTGAGTCTTTATGGGTTAGTGGTACCCATATGAGTGGCATGTCCACACCTGTGTTTGCAGCTGAGGATACAGGCGCTCAGTCAAGTCTCCCTGCTCTATAGCCTCAGACACCTCTGTAGTCCAGAAGACCTGACAGCCAGCTATCACCACCTGTCCAGGCCAGGATAACACCCAGTCTACACGAGGTTGCTGAGGGGTCAGAGAAGACACAATTAAGACACAAATATCTGAACAACCTACATAAATAAGACATTTACACAAAGTTGCTAAAACCAAATGTATAGAGCCATTGACTAAAATTGTAGTTGCAGACCTCAGGATAAACTTGGAGTGCATGTTCAATGTTTTCTCTCAGCGTGGCTTTCATGGACTTCTCCACATCTCTGAGCCAGTCTTCTACATTTCCAGTGGGCCACACCGGTATGGAGAGCTTCACCTCCTCACCTTCTCCTGAGTACATGTCTGTGATTTGTAGGTCTGACTGAAACTGAAGCTAAGAACAAACAGACATCTTAGATATTGTCGTACAGAATGTCCATGTAAAGTTAAAATTACTTTATTAGCAGAGTAAATGATGATAAATATCAGGCCGTGCAAACCCGTGCAATGTTCTCAAAGCATTTGCGGAGGTGTGGTTGTACAGCGGTAGGATCCTTGGTCTGAGATAGAATTTCCAGGAGTTCATCATCTGACAAGAAGTAAAACCTACACACAAAAATTCAACATTTTGACATAATTTCAGATTTAGTAAAAAAAACAAATCAAACAAAAAAAAACCCCACTGTGAAGTACCTCTCTCAACTCAGGTAGTTTTTCAAAGCTTTTTTAAGAAATGTCAAGAAATATTTTCACCAATGCATTGAAGGTGTATGTTTTGAAAAGTAATATTTATGATGGAATATATTCTTATTAGGGTAGTATCTCATTTTTGAAGGTTTTACATTTTTGTGATAATTAAGACCTCAAAATTCAGAGTTAAGAAAATTCAATGACTTATATTTACTGTTATATTTATATAAGTGAATTCAAAATTTAAGTAGGACTTTTTAATTACATGTAAATACCTTCCTCCTTGGTGAACACAGTGATACAAATAAACAGGAGTGCGTGTAAAATCTACTCATGGAAACCTAGCCTGGACCTTACCTGGGGAATGAAGCTCGCTTTGTCTCCAAGTATTCGCTGAGACCCTTCTGCACACATTCCAATAGTTTGTTGGATTCCTTCAGTTCAGCTAAGAGATGAGCATTTGGACAGAGCTCAATGACCTAAAAACACATGCACGTACACACATGAGAAAAAAAAATTGCAGTCATTGTTTTGACTGCAATCAGATCAGTTGTTTCAAGCTCCTACTCAGATAAAAAGTATTTTTCTAAAGATACGATGCTTGATAACCTCTGACCTTTCGCTGATTAAAAGCATTTCTCATGATTTTCCTCCATTTTCGTTCCATTTTCAGGTATCTTTGTCCTTCTGCAGGTAGCTGCTGGTTTATATCATCAGAGCTGAAGATGGGTTCCAGGTAAAGCCAGGAGCGCTGGCACATCAGCCATTCCTCCAGTACATCCTATAAGCACCAGAAGAGGGCAGTAGCACACCACGAGACACTGACGATGCAAGACAATGCACCTTAAATGTATGTTTGTGTATTTATATGTACCTGAGTCATTTTGAGTTTGTTTTCCCATGAATTGATTTGAGCCTCGAAGGCCTTCTTAAAGGGAGAAAATGACATGCTCTGTGTCATGACAATATGGTCATCCAGCAGCTGGGATGCTTCATCTGGGCTCTTCAGGATGTAGGTCCCCGTCTCTTTGTATGGCAGCACATCAAAGACTACAGCTGACCACTCTTGTTTCATCTTTTCCAAAGCCTAGATGAGAAAATGCAAGACGTGGCTATAATAGCTCTATAGAAAAGAGCAATAGTGAATAAAATGAGTGTGTTCAGAAAAATTAAAGAGAACAAAACAAGTTGTAAGAAACATGAAAACCTCATAAAAACTACAGGACCAATGCAACACAAACTAAAACTAAGTAGAACTATAGACCTTGTTTTTATTTTCCTTCAAAGTATGGGTTATTTTATTTAGAAATAATATGGTTGAAAATTATGGGACCATTAATAAACAATGGTTTTGTAAATTTTAATTGACACTTCTCTGTCAAGCATTTGGTCATAACAACTAAAATAAACAAAATTCTATTTAATTGTTATTAGTTTTCAGTCCCTCAATTTAATAACAAATAAAATTCCTTATGCAACTCAACTGAAATGAAAGCCGCATTAAATATGAAAACAAAAGAAAATTTAAAACCATTGTCAGCCTCTCTTTGTAGTTCCACTGTGACGCAGTGTACCTGTTCAATCATGTACTCTTTCCCGGCCACTTCTGCAACCTGAGCGATGTCATCTACATGGTTTTGTAAGCCAAGCTCTATGCACCGTGAGAAGGTCAGGTTCGCTTTCATTTGTACTGTGATCTGGATCCGTTCAGAAAGAGTCTCCCAGTGGCGGCTCCTCATTCCTGGGCTCCTTAGTGCCTGGATCAGAGGGATGTGAGGACGGAATTCCTCGATCCTGTCACGAATTGAAGCTGCAACCATCTGGCACTCTAAAGATGAAAGGAGTGACCAAAAACAAATTTGTTCTGATAGCTTCACTACCATAACTCACATATTCAAAGTTTAGAACAGAGCAAAATATTGTCAGTAAATAATAATAACGGATGAGTGACCTACCTGGAATGTCTTTAAACTGTTTAAAACATTTGTGCATTGTCTTAAAGGCTTCTGTAACATTGCGTTCTAGCTGCTCTGGATCAATATATGATAGTGGGCTAGTGAGCCAGCTCTGATGCCAGTTTATCCAGTTGGAGGTGGTGGTCCAAAGGTCCATAAATGGCTGGAATTCCTTCATCAGTTTCTGAACCTGGTCATACTATAATACACAATTATATTTTACTGACAAACAAAACAAATTCAAAAAAAGGTGGAACTGTCAATGTGACATGTGACACAGTTACACTTACGTTTGTGACAGGAACACCAAAAAGACGCTCTCTGTTGTTGTACATTTGGGCCATAGCCTGACACTCTTGCAGCTGCTTGCTTATACGCTTCACCTTATTGGCCATCTCATCGGAGTGCTCAATGTCTCCATGACTTGCAAACCCAGCAACCAGCATCTATCAACACAGCACAGGTAACAATGAACCTTGTAATATCAACTGACTTTACTGGATATGTGACAAAAAATAATAGACGAAATGTATTATCTATAGTACACAGTTTCAAAGATTAGATTACTGATGATAATAAACATAGTGAGACCACAAGTGTTAATAAAACTTAATCTGAAAATAATCTGTAAATCCCTATTTCATACATCTGAAATCTAGCCTTTGTCGGCACTATAACAATCAAATAAAACCTGTAGAGAGTCTAGATGTTCTTCCAGTTTGTTCTGGTCAACCAGTTGAATCTTGTGGAAATGCTTCTCTTCCTCCACTTGTTGGACAGCAGTTGCTTTCATTTGGTTTATTATCTTTTTAGGCCATGCGACAGCAGTACACCTACACATATTTAAAAAAACAAAACAAAACAAGCCCTTAGTTTTCTTACAGAAGAGGATTCGGGCCACTGGGGAAAAAATAAAAATCAAGGTCCAATATTTTTTAATGATTAGTATTATTATGTGAAATAAGTAGGTATTCTGAGTTTAAAGTGAAAATTTTGAGAAGAGAAGTCGGAATTCATAGATAAAAAAGCATCCAGATTCTGAGTTTAAAGTCAGAATTCTGACCCCCCCCCCAGAATAATAGCACAAAAGATATATTGGAACTTAATTTTTAAAAATCTCTCAGTGGCTCTAATCCTTTTGTGGAATTTTCTAACATATATTATAGGGAAAATAGATGCTTATAACCAAAATAAATACGACTTACTTTTGGTTGAAATCCTCATTTGAAATGATGTACTGAAATTCTTCAAATACCTCATACTCTGACAGAATTTTGCCAATTCTCTCCTGTTAAGGACAGATTTTTTTTTCTCAACGATAACATTCATAACAGACATAGAAAACAAGTAGTTCATCCTATTGTTTTGTACCTTGTAACTTTTGAGCTGGTTTGGGATTTGCTTCATCCAGTCCTTCTTCTCAAACAGTTCTTCAATGCATTTAGACTTCTCACATAGTTTTCCAGTTATGACACTGCACTCTTCACATGCCTAAGTACACACAAGGAACCAATCACAATATCTTGAATTTTCTGAAATATAATTGAGGATATATCATATAAAGATAAGTTGAAATAACAGGTTACCTCACAGTTGATATACATGAGATGATACATTATAAAGGGAGTTTATTACCTTATTATAAGATGCTTAGTATGATACTCAGTTATACACAATCCCCACCTGAAAGGAAAAACTTACGTCATCAAGCTGTTTCCGTAGCTTCCAAGCGAGATGATTGAGCACCGACTTTGCTAAAGCCTTCCTTTGGTTTGATAAATCCTGGAGTACAGTGTCTACATGGACAGTAAATGGACCAATGTTGATGGAGGAAGGCAGTGAGTGTTCAAGCTTCTCCTTCTCTTTGAGATGTTGTTCCACATCTTTTTTCACTTCCTGGGATGTCTGCTCTGCTTGAGTATGTGATCTGGCAGAGGCAGTAAAGGCATAACAGACTGCATAAATCATTCAGCATAAGGAAATAAATTATTATATTCATGAAAAAAGCATCCTCAACAGACAATAAATTTGACAACCCATGAAACATGTGGAAAATTTAAAAGAATGAAAGTACAAATATATTTTTCTAGCACATACTTACTTGAGATGGGTTTCTATGTCCAGGTTATATAGTTCTAAGTATTCAGTAAACTCAGCTGCATATGCCTTCATGGGTATCACAGCTTGTTTCATAGCCATGCGAACCTTCTCTCTGAGCTCATTTACTTTTGGCTCGTACAACTGCACTGACTCAAGAAAGGTATCATGGCCAATAAACATGTTTGTCAGCACCATCTGCCAAGGAATTGACAAGAAAAGAAAAGGTAAACCTTCAAAGTCACTGCTGATATAACTATGGTGATCAGTCATAAACAGCTCAGCCTATGTAGATCTTATGTATGTGCTTCAGATACCGTTTCAATCTGTGTTAGATTGTGTGTGGCGACAATGCCATTGTCAAACAGGTAAACAAGTGACGTCTCAAAATTCTCCAGAGGTGTACTGTAATGAACTCCAGTTTGATCCAGAACCAAGTCCACTAGAAACAGAGTGCTCTGCTTCGGTCTATAGAAAATAGTCATATCATTAATAAAATATCCTATCCTCCTTTTTACACATATGGTAAATATGTGGAAAAAAGGAAGATAGGACAGGAAAAGCACTAAAGAATTCATCATTCATAAAAACGCTTTTGTGCCATTTTTCATCTCACTCCTGAACCAGAGAAAGATCACATAAGCACTGCACCACAGGCAGCACCTTCACATGAATGTTGGATGTTAAATGTCGGTTGCCTTGTCATGTTTTTGTTTATATCTTGGGCTTATCTCACAGATATTCTATTTTGAATTGTTTTACTTGGTACTCCCATTTTACTGTTTTTACTTGCACAGCTCTTTGTTTTATTTTTTTTAATCTCTTCTTGTATTTTATTCAATCATTGTGCTTTTTTGTTTATTCTTCTGTATAGCACTTCGTTCCACTTATAAAGTGCTTTACAAAAGAAGGAGAGAGAGAGAGCTTAATTGCTGACTTTGAAAATAGTGTCTGACAAAACTCATGAATAATTATGGGAGCCAAATTTCCATTTTTGTGGGCAGTAAAGTTCTATCTTACCTCACCTTAATTAACCTCATCTTGTCTTGTCTGCTGACAAATAAAGATTCAAAACTGATTTCAGTGACTTAATATGATCTTCTGTCTATGAGTAGAACTTAACCCATTGCAAACACTGTCTTTTATATAAAAATAACAGATTGCAGATGCTATCATTGACATCAGAATTGCATTTTTAGAAAAACCATATAATAACCTATTAAACTAAATCCATAAAGTGTGGGTTTACATTAACCTACTTGTAAGGGCTTGTGATGAGGTCCTTTCCCCAGATCATATCTTGAGGACACGTCAATACACTGTGACACGCATCCAACAGCAGCTGAGTCAGACTGACCAGCGACTTTTCTACAAGGTCGCGCAGACTGTCCTCCATGTTTAAACGGACCACAGTCATCAGTTTGGAAAGCTTGGAGAGCTTGTACAGTTCCCAAGAAGACTCATTTATGTTGAATGAACCTGAGCCAATAGGTTGGAGGTTGAACCTGATGGCATTGGTGATTGCAGTTTTCCATTTCTCCTGAAGAAAAGTGCTCACCTACAGGAGAACAAAAAGAATCTTTGCTTCTGGGAATAAGATGTATTTTATGGCTGTAGGGTCTGTTTCTAGTAATTCCAAGTTAAAATGAGCCCTAAAATGCGTACACAAATGTAGTAAAAGTGTAATTAAATTTGTTTGAAGCATTTGATCTTAATGCTGTAATTTTGGGTGTAACATTTACAGCAATTACCCAAATGTCAAACATATGCAAAACCATTTGAAGAGTTCTAGTAGTTCTTACACAGCAGAACATTGACAGTAGAAATTTGCTTTAATGTTACAGTACCTGGCCATATTTTTTAGACTGGAGTGTTTCAAAATCATCGAGTCGAAGTGGTTCGGAGCAGGCAAAGTCGAACAGTTGCATGGCTACTACTTTTTCACACTCTGATTGTATTTTAGATAGTGCCCGTAACACCTGTGGTTTTGTTAGCAGGGAGTGGAATACAAATTCAGCCTTGGCCTTCGTGTAGGCAAATACAGGAACTGGTTGGCACCCTGCACATTGGTAAGAAAACAAAAACAAACAAAAAAAAGAAGTAGCAATTATTTACAATCCCTTGATAATTTCTTTGATCTTCCACGAACTGGCACAAAAATGAAGGTATGGACAGTTGGCTTACCTGTTTTTGGCACACACTTTGGTTCCTTCTGTGGCAGCTTTATATGCATAAACTGCTGGCGGTGGGTCATCACTACTTTGTCAAAGTTAAAGCTGTTCATTGTCCGGCTGTAGTCTAGTTTAACCTCCTTCTCCAGGTTGCCCATACGTTTATCAAGACTGAAAATATAATACTACTTTTACCAACCAGTATCAATGAGTAAACATCTCATCTCATTATCTGAACCCGCTTCATCCTCACTAGGGTCACGGGGGTCGCATGGAGCCTATCCCAGCCACATAGGGCGAAGGCGGGGTACACCCTGGACAATTACAGTAAACATCGTTAGAGCTAAGACTAACTATGTTAGCAATATTAGGATGTAAAGTTCACTGGAAAAATCATTAGTATATGTAATGTTAGTCAGATAGGTGGGAACTGGGTTTGTTCTGGAGGCGTGGCTTTGGTGGGATATCTGAAGAAAGGGGTTCGGACTTTTGAATTGTGTATTTTCAAAACGTAGCTTGCTCGAACCATTTTTCTAAGATCTATTTCCCACCTGGTTATGGTTTTGTACTGATATACGTGGTGGTTTAAAGAAGAAAATCAGTGTTACTGAGTAAAGAATGACACATTAAATTTCATACCTAATGTACACTTTCATTTGATTAATTCATAATTTAACACTTTAAAATAAAGTGGTAATTTGTGGTAGTTGGTATTTTTAATGGCACTGAAAACAGACTATATTATTAACAGTAATAAACATATACTTCAAGGTCTTTACATTTTCTTTTTTTTTTTCTTAAATAAGATGACAATCCACGGAGGGTTTTAATGTTGTTAAAAGATTTAACTCTTAAAATTACACAGTCCTTCACATATTCAATGGCAAAAACAGATATCTTTTTCATGTGTACAACAGCTCATCACAGAAACCCCTGGAGGTGAATCTTTAGATTGGAAATACCCAAGCCATCATCTGCAGCCTAACTAGGACTAGGAGTGTTTCTTTTGTGTCTGTTTACGATTTACTATTTAGAATTTTTATTATTGTTATTGTTATTTTAAATAATAAAATAAAATATAATAAATTGCCTCTTAATTCCATATGAAAGAGAAAACAAACCTGTTGTATTCATCTCTTTCTCAAGTCATGCAGGTCATGGTGTGATGCTTTCTGCACACTTTGCCTTTTGCCATGGGTCGAAACTACCTGCCAGGAATGTGCACATGTGCATCAGTTGCTTAGGTTTGGGATATTCATGATTACTAGTTATATTTACACTATTTAACCAAAAACTGAGAGACATATTCACTCAATCCTAACTTTTGTACCAATTACTGAGTTATGGTATTTATAATCAACAAATTTTGTACATTGAAAAGTACTTTCAAAGCTAAATTATTCAATGCCTTACACTGAACATTCTCTGATTCACGGAACTCTTGCCAATAAATGTTTTCTGTGTAATATATTCCAGAGACTCTTGTGAGTACTTTTATTAAGCATATAACTTGATATGTAGAGTTATCTATCTAGTGTGTTTTTAGAAGTATGCATATCTCCTGAGACCCATCAATGCATTTTTTTCTATTGTGGACAAGGATGTCTAAGCTGTAGTGTTCACTGGAAAGGACATTCCATAAAAAAAATGTATCAGAAAAACTGTTGCATCATGCAGTTTCCAATCAAGACAGCTAATGATTTAATGTAAAATAAATAAATAAATAAAAAAAAAAACACTTTTACTTTCCAGGGTCTCAGGAGGATATAGTTTGATTTATTACGTATGGAATATATGGAATGTAACCAAATGAGTGCCACTAGGTGACAACCACAGGAAGAATTAGAATAATATGGCTAATACTGTATATATTGTACTTTGGATTAAAAGTATGATAATTTAAGCAATATGAAATATAATTACATTATTTTAAAGACATGTTAATTGTTAAAAGTCTAAGAATATCCATGTAACACTTTGGAATTAATCGTATCCTGTTTTCTTTATTGAAAATAACAACAATAAATACAGTTTAAATATTTTAACAAATGTAAACCAAATTCACCAAAATGATCAAAATATTGAATGAATCCAATCCAATAGTATTTATAAAGCACTTTAAAACAACCACAGAGGCCCAAAGTGCTGTACAGAAGATTAAAATCACAGTTAAAAAAACAAAAAAAGGGGCAATTTCTTTTTCTAGCTATATACACCTTAAATCAGAACACATTTTGAATGAATAGATTCTAGACTATTACTCTGATCCTTCAGAATAAAAGTCAAGGCTGATGATTCTTATCATTGTTGCGCTGCCTGGACACTGATAACAGGCAACCGTATCCACATAAACGAATTTAATTGGCCTGTTAGTGTGACTTTAACAGCGTGCTTATTGGCTGTTCGACCCCCAACTGCTTTAATTCCCAGCGGCCAACCCCAATCAGCCAACAGGAAGTACAACCTCTTGATTATTACAGCTCTGCCTGTTTCTTTCCACCTGCATGTGGTTCTGATTTGGACATGAGGCAAAGTGTTTTCATTGGCCGGTGGCTGCAGTCAGTTTCCTGTTACAGACACTCTTTTGTGCCTCGTCCTCTCCACTTGTATTTCCTTTAACATGGAGGTAAGAGGCCACTCGGCTTTTCTTCATCCAGCTAATTGGG
>JAPTYR010000025.1:35425889-35436503 GCA_029814505.1 Siphamia roseigaster | reverse complement strand
ATGTGGCTGGGATAGGCTCCATGCGACCCCCGTGACCCTAGTGAGGATGAAGCGGGTTCAGATAATGAGATGAGACAATTGGTGCACACACTGTAAAACTCTAAATCTTACCAAGTGTATTTTTCTCATTTCTCATCCAAATTTCTCATCACACTCACATTAAAGAGTAACTTTTCAGTGAGACATTTAGCTCATTTTAGTCAATGGAGCTGGAAAATCTGATTTCATTAAATCTCACCAAGATAATTTTCACTTGTTCCATTGGCAATTTTTTTTTTTTTTTGCTTAATTCCAACAAAAATATCTTGCATTACATTTTTTAAAACTTGTTTTTATAGGTGCATTTTCCCCTCCAGTGCAGTGGTGTATTATGATCTAATCTTACCGTCCTGTGAGAACCACAGATTTAAGTTTTAACAGTGTATTTTCCATTTCATTCAAGAGGATTAGAAAGGAGGAGAGGAATCTACCTCAACCTGTTAAAAAACGTTTAATCTTTTGGTTTATTGTAAACAAACTGTGCACAAGCATGTCTTTCATTTGAAAGGGAGGGCGTAAAAAAAGTAAAAAACTCGAAGAAATGAAAGTTGTCGGACAAATGATAAGAAGATACATGCACATTGACCTCTGAGAAGTTTCAGAGGTCACACATAAAGACAGGAATACTCAGTGCAAGTTCCTGAAATATGTAGTTAAGCACTGTACGACAGTAAAAGGACTTCACATGATGTTATCGACAGCTTCATGTAAACGGCAGACTCAGGCTTGGCATGCATCCCAGTAATTTCTCTCCACAGCAGGTGGTGGGGGTTGGCCTCTATCCTCTGACAGGATTGGGTTGCAGTCCTATCATACTTTCCAGGGAATCTATTGGTGCCAATATTAATTCGTCTTTCATCATGTTGTAGAACTGACTGGCACTCTTCATTTCACTCATACCACACCCAGGGCATGACCTTCCACTGTGGATATTTACATGATGTGACAAACAAATAAATAAATTAAATAAAAGAGACAAACAAACAGCCTCTAGCACAAACCAAAGTCTTTAATGTCTCCTCCAAACTGTGGACAACACAGATATACAAGATAGAGGTATCCAAACATGTCAAATAACAATATTTATTAATATCATTATTGTAACATTAATAAGATGGAATGTAGTAATCTCCATTCACGTTCCTTTTTTAACTTTTAGTTTATTTTATGAAACAATGTCAAATAAATAAATAATTCTATATCATCTGACTCTGATACCTACATGAATATATTCTCTTTGAGTGAAGATGAACAGGGAAAGAAGGATGGCAGAATGAACAGAGAAGAATTGAAGGTGAGCCATCGCTCCCTCTCTGTTCTCATACACATGCGACTCCTCTGTTACACAGCCCTGTCCGTCAAAACAAAAACACACGCCTTCAGCTCATCGTGTTTGAGTGCATGTTTTGGATGTGCAAAATGCTTACACTTTCTTTGGAATCAGACACAAAATACTGTCTCAGCCTCCAGACTGCTATTATTTGCTGCCAACCTTTTTTCCTGGTCTGGGTTAAAAGGTCTCAAACAAAATGACAATAGGTAATCACTGCATCATGTACACAGATGGCTCCTCTATGTTACTTGCGGTTCTGCTTCATATCCTGAAGATGGACTCACAAAACAGGAACGTCGAGAAGCACCAATGGCAACAGGGAGGCGGGGGGTGGGGGGTTGTCCGACTAAAGGTCAGCTACGACAAGCGTCATTTTTTTAAAGAGAAGAGAAATCTTAATCGCTCTCCTCTGTAGTTCAGTTTTTTTATTTCAGCACCTGATGATGTTTCCAGTCCTAGTCTGTGCTGTGGTTCTCCAGCTCAGAGATGATGGTAATGAGGTTCTGGAGACCAAAGATGTAGCCGCTGTCCTGGCCCTCGTGGACCACACTGTCCTCCCGGTAATGTCTGCAGGTGGTGTGGGCAAAGTCTATCATCCTCACATCCACCACGGGGCTGCGGGGGTACGATCGGGTCAGACCCACACCGGAGCCCCCCACCCCACTGCTGCCGCCGCCGCTGCCGCTGCTGGAGCAACTGCTGCTGCCCTCACTCGATGTGGAGGGGCTGTGTGGAAAACCCAGAGCTCCTGCTACTTCTCCCACCTCCTCCCCGTCTTCACCCTCTTCCTCCTCCATTTGAGGCTCGGTTTCCGTCTCCTCATCCTCGTCCTCTTCTTCTGAGAGTCCGTCCTCAGTGCGTCGCCGTGTGTGTTTTCTGTGAGGCGCTCCATCGTAGATGATGAGGAGTGAACTAGAATAGAAGCGGTACGATTCGCAGGCTTCCAGGGCAGCTTGCATGTCTCTGAGCCTGCGCAGCACAGGAGAGAGAAGCTCATGGCGTAGGCGGCGTCCGCTGTGGAAGAACTGGAGCAAAGCCTCTTTGAAACCTGGCAGGGTCAGCTTACGCCCATGGTACTTGTTCATGAACATCAGCTGGGCTGTGTCCGACTGGTACACCTGAAGAGGAACAGGTACATATTAGCACCTTTTCTGGGAAAGAACAACGATAATGTGTAACTCGAGGATCATTTTAACCCCCATTTGTATAAACACCACTTTCATAAATGTACTTTTATCCTGCACTTGAACCTGAAACACAAAGCTAAAAGACCCTGTTGATGCAGTAAAAACATTCTCTCAATTTGGATTTTTATTCTACAGTCTCAAAATTAAGTAAGGGTAATATAAACTTATCACATTGCAAACTTTTTACTACAGTCAGTTCCCATAAGCATATCTGCTGGTTAAAAATTAAAATTACAAAACTTAATTCGTCATGTGAATATTTTTACTTGTAGATCTTTACTTATTTGGTTAACTTTCTCCCACCACCAAGTATGAAAATATCCTACATTCCACTCTCAGTAGCTTTGTAGTTAAAAGTGTATTATCTGGGTATTTATAGTCTAATCCATTTTTATGTTCAGTAAGCCCGGTACTGAAAAAGGCCAAAATACACAGAACTATTTATTATTATTGAATATTTCATGGTTGAGATTGCGAAGATTAAACCTAAATGGTTCAACTTTCCAAAAATGTAGTAATGGAATAGTGAGAAAAATCAATATAATCAATCACAGATGCATTACGCTGAATGTTCATTTTAAAACTGACTGCATGAAAAGTGGCTTAGTTTCCAGAGGGATGAAAATCGGCAGTACAATCTGGTCCAAATTATGTCTCAGAAACATTGTAAGTGAAGGTAGAAATGCCACTATAAACAAAATCATCCAGTGCTTTTTGCTAATCCAGTTAAATATTTAGACAAACAGAATGCTGTACTGTGGTTGTACTAATTATATTAATCACATATTGAGCAATTTTCTTAATCATCCTAAGATATGAGTTTTTTCAGATGCCTTGTCCTGACCTATTTCAAAGCCAAATTCACTTCCATCACATTCGAGACAGGTGCTCAGTTCTGCTTGTTGCTGCAGATGATGTCCTTACACGACACCCTGTCACTCTGGTTATTAAGCAAAGCCAGAAGCGAGGCCTGGCCTTGGCTCAGAGCCCACCTGCATGCCACAGAGACGGACGCCTATTGAGGCTGACGTGCTTTGCTGACATTTGCGGATCTGCACAGCCTTCTTCTCCTCTGAGGCATCATCCCCGTGCTGCCGTGTGCCCATCTTCAGATCCAACACACATGGCACAGTGTGCCGCCATGTCAAGTTCTCGAGCAAAATGAACTCTGGGACAGTGAGTCAAGGAAGAGATTGGTATCGAGTTCTGATCATTAAATGTATCTTCATCATCTTTGAAAACCAATAACAGACAATAATCACATTAGGAAAAAGTCTGGCTGATCATTTCATGTATCCACATCAAAAAAATGACACTCACTATGCTGACATTTAATTTATCAGATGAAGCCTTGGTTTCACTGACCATGACATTTAGATCAAAAAGATTAAATTAACTCTCAGATCAACTGGTGTCAGTTTGGTAGTGACTGCAAAGTTAGTTTTTTTTATTTGAAATCATATTGTCATTACAATATTGCATAATGTTATCATACATTGCAGATTCCCCTATGATCATTAGAATTGTGTGTCAGCTTCCAACTAAAACTGCTCAGTAAGGTCAGGTAGAAATCAATCTGATACTGATATGGGCTTGAACTGGATCCAATATGTGCCGTTATCAGAAAAAATATAATGACTTCACAACAATATCAAGTAACTAAGTGCAATACATTAGAAAATCAACTCCATGGAACCAAGAAAGTGATCTCTTCACATCCTATTACTTTCCCAACAGCCTATCGAGGCAGCCATGTTCACGTCTCTATTGCATATAAATATGCAATTGCCAAGATGTACTGATAGCTCAGTAAGTGAGAGCACATGCATGTTCTTTGGCCTGAAATCTGAAACACTTTTATAATTATTATTGCCTCTCTGCTGGTAAATAATTCATCTAAAAAATAAAATACCCAGTAAGAGTTTGGTTGTCAGTGACTGAAAGGATACTGTATTGGTTGCGGTGCTTGGCGTTCTCCTTCATCCTCTGCAGGTGCTGCTGGTGACACTTGAGACTCCAGGGGTTGTGTTTGAGTTGTGGCACAGCGTTACTGTGGCTTCGCTCCAGTCGATAGTAGAGAACCTCAGCCTGCTGCAGCCACTCCAGCTCCACATCCTCCTTATGAACACTAGACAGCAAAAAAAGGCTACGTTTATACCTACAGCACATCATACAAATGAATACCGAGCATATAACGCTACACAGCATATAAAGAAAAGATCCACTGAGTGACACTTGGATTGTATGTTCATTGCCATCCTTCCATTCAGATACCGTCCTCCTGCTCTGCCTTTAAGCACTGTCCCTTCAGTTACATTCTCTCTGAGGTCAGGGTTGAATAAGTCAGTTTTTTGTTTGTTTATACATGGGTATGCATCTAATAAAGTTACATAAGCCCAAGGCTATGACTTGTCCTCAGTCTGCCAAGGCTAAGGATCAGCCTCGCATAGTATTTAAAGCCCGTTTGCTTTAGGTTATGAGTGTAAGTCAAAGTGTACGTCATCAGATGATGAACATGAGTCTTTAAGCTGAAACTTTACCATTCACAGAAAAAATGCTTTCTCTAGATACTCTATTTATATAAATGTACAAAATGTGGTTCATTAAACTCACATGTAGCATTATCATATTAAAATGCCTAAAATTATACTGAGCTTATGCTATATATTATATGCATTTTCATATGCATATCAATATACTGGAGTATATTGCCTTCACTGTAATTACATTTTATTTGGATGTGTGTCATATCACAGTCACTGAGCAAACACTAATGTTTGATCTTACTTGCAGCAGTCACACAAGAATGAAACAACACATGGGTGCGATGGTGTCGTGGATAGCAATCCCACCCCACTGCTCCAAAGTTCCTGGCTCACAGCGTTTATGTAACTTCTATGCACCTGAAGGTATATATAGGTTAATTCTCCTGTCTGCCCTTGGTGCTGAAGATCTGGAGTTTGTCCCAGAGTGCTTTCAGTGACAGATAAGTACTCCTAATGTCGGAAGTACTAATTCTAATGCTCGGTGCTGGGTGGATTTAGAGGCAGAATTTCTTTACAGGTTTAATAAAGTGAGTTAACCTTTAACCTTTTATATGAATACAGGTCACTAAATGCACCGTTCATGAGACTGGAAGCTATTTCACACCACTTGGTGAAATGTTTAAAGAAACCAAGCTCAGTCACACTGTGTATATGCTCAGAGCCTCTTTTTTAGCAGAAGTGGTGACCGATAGCACATTATGGCATTTTGTTTAAATGATAACAGCAACATCTTCTACTTCGTCGTCAATAAGAATTAGTGCACTGTTGTCTCTGCTGTGGGACAGTGTCTTGTAACTCACCTCTTGTCCTTGTCTTTTCGTGAGTGGCGGCTGCGACCATCTTTATAGTTCTCGCTCTCCATGAGCAGAGACGATGCCATCATTTTGCTCCACTTGAGCATCTTACTCTTGGGCTCACTGTCGGCTGAGGGGTCCACGTTCTCCAGATCTGCTGCTGGATCACTGTGCAGAGGGTAGGCAATCAGGCAAAGGTTGCCTTCTTCGTCTTCTTCGAAGCTCACAGACACCACACCTGAAAGAGGGATGGAAAGAGATGAAAGTCTATCTTGTGGAACAGAAAACAGAATATTCCTCTACTGATAAAAAAAACAAACAAAACACTTTGGTACAGCAAGATTTATTTATCTACATATGCTCGAGTAATCTGCTCCAAGAGCCCTTTGACAAGACAAATGGGAGAGGATACTGAGCTCTTAGCAGAAGAATTTCTGAATAAAGCCACATACATTTGCATTTCAATGTGCACAGAGTGCTTTATAAAGGTGTTAAGTCATGCACATGCACAAGATAAGGTGCTGAGTAAAAAAAACAGCATGGGCATAAAAGACATGACGCTAAAAAGTACAATCAGAAGATTGTTTATTTATTGTCAAACATTCTGTACAGGGCAAAATTATACGCAATGTACACATACATTATGTGGACTATGCTACATACAATGCTAAAAGTTAAAAGAATTGCTTCTGCACAAACACAAGTTTAAATAATGAATTAAATGGCAAAGATTCTTCAACAGCTAATGTTTATTTACACAGTTTCTCTGAAGTGTTTAAATCACAAACACCCAAACAATTCCCTGTGATGTCCCATAATATGGCTGTAGTGGAAAGTGAAAGAAATAAGGACTGAGAATATAAAAATGAAGACAAGGGAGTCAAAATGCTGAAACAGGAAAACTGCTGGCACAAATTATTCATGGCACAGCATGAGGGGGAAAAAAAAAATCATTCTCGGTCAGCTGTAGCCTCATGTTTTTGTGATCAATCTGAAAAAGCAGAAGGTAGGCCTTGAAGAACAATCAGGGGAATGTTTTACATCACCTTTCATCAGGGACACAAAGGAAACAGCTGCACTGACCCGTGAGGCAATGTTTTAGGTAACATTCAAAGGGATGTGTGGCAGTCGAAGGGGGATGGAGGCAGATCAGGACATGATGGGAGAGCTTCTGGTGTCATTCACATATTCTTACTCACTGTGTCAAACCCTAGTGTGGTTGCTCACTCCTCAGAAAGCAGAGAAAACGACTGGATTTTTCACAGTCTGAGGTGAGGAAGTGTGCTGTGAAACCAGTCCAGCAGTCTCTGTTTGTCAACGTCACTCACACCGCTTCTTCATTCTCAAAGATCCTGGAAGGGGTGTGGTGGTAGGTCTTCAGTTTGAGGATGAATATACGTCATTCAGAGGTGTTTTTTTCAGGTAATGTCCTGGCTTGTCTCTGGCATCTTTGAACGATCTAAATGTAGTAACAGAGCAGCAGTTCCCAGTCGCCAACTTGACTTACCTGCATTGGAGCATCCTCTTACAAACAGGGCACTAAAACAAGATGTCCTATTTGTAGAAGGTTTGCTGCAGCACCCCCTTGTGGCATCATTTGCTACATGCTGCACCTACAAAAACACTAAAGCATGAGCCGAGAGATTGTCTTTCCAAAAAAAAAAAAAACCAAAAAAAAAAAAAAAAAAACCTCCACCTTATAAAGTTGACACAATATGGAAACCAAATGGCATGTCTGCAGTTATTAATTATCACCATACAAATGCACATGCGAGACAGTAACATCATCAACAATAACACAAAGGTACATTACCTCTGTACTGTGGGGTGAACTTCCTCATTGCAGCAGGCAGACTTTTGTAGAACTGATGTTCACGGGGGATGAGGGGTTTGCAGATGGTCTGGTCGCCAAAGCGCAGGACGCAGGAGTGTCCCCCCACCTGGTGCACGAAGGGCTCCAGCATCACCCCCTTCTCAATGTAGCACTGTTGGTGTTGCAGCTGATTCTGCTGCTGCTGCTGCTTTTGCTTTTGCTCTGCATCCATGGCCTCCTGGGCCTGAGCCTCCACAGCCGGACTCATCCTCCTCTGGCCCTGACCACACTGCTGCGGGCATTAGCCTCCTCACGCACGCACACACAATGTGGCGGGGGCCCTATCTGGCAGGGACTCACACACACTCGCTCACACACTGCAGATCTGCAGAGGACTAGTCCTGGTGGCTTGCTTCAGGAAGGCAAGTGTTTCCAAATTAATCCCACGATGTTTCTGAGGCTGTTGGTGTGGTGATGATCTGCTTCTCCTGGTGGTTGAAAAACAAAGGACAGGAAGGAGGAAACAGGAGAAACAGAAGAAAAAGCTCAGATGTGGTGAATATATAATTCCTCTTTATCTTGTTGAATGCAGCTTCTTCAGGCTGAGCAGAGACAGATGGTCCTTTTGTGTCCTTCTAATGTTAAGGTTGGACTGCTGCTGCAGCGGTAGGTAAGGCAAACGGACACAGATCCTGTCTGTGCCTCTGCTGCAGACTCTGAGCTCACTGACAGCACAGAGCTGGATCCCAACTGGTAAAGTCCTCACAAGCCTGATACTTGGCCCGCCCCCATCACAAGCAACGTACCAATCCTGAGCCTTAAAAGCAGGTTGTTGGGTGGTAACCCTTTGAGGAAAGGGAGTGAGCAAACAAAGGCACAAGTGGGAGGGGGAGTCTGGGTGAAGGGAGAGAGAGCATAGAAGAATCAAAACAAGGAAGGAGGACGAAGCTGAACTCAGCTGTTTTTCTCTGTGGTAGCAGGGCTTTAATAATCTGACGGAACAAGATGCAATATTTTCATATATAATGTTATGGATGTAAAGCAGGGGTGTCAAACTCATTTAGTTCAGGGACCACATACAGTTGATATGACCTCAAGTTGGCCAGACCAGTGAAATACCTGAAACATTTAAATAAAGTTAAATAAAATTACATAATGAAAATGTTTACATCTACAAGTGTCCTTTAAAAAACATCAATAGGCGCTTTCCCACAGAATAGTTCTAGGAATTATAGAGTTTTAAGAACTCTATAGTTCTTAGGGAACCTTTCAGTTTGCAGTCCCACAGGGCAGTAGGAACCATGGCCAGAGTGATGGTTCAAGGAACTAAAAAGGTTCAAGGAACTAAAAAGGTTCAAGGAGCTAAAAAGGTTCCTACGATGGGAAATCACCTAAAAACCTGAACAACTGGAAATTTCTTGAAAAATAATTGACAGCTAAACAATATTATGCTTCACTGACTCGTGCACTAGAACTTACAGACCACAGTGGATCTACAAATGCACCAAACATTTAGCAAAACATTGTTAAAATTGCACTTACTTCTCTTAAGACATTTCATGTTGTTCATATCTATTCAGGTTATTCACATTTTTTGTGAAAATGAAAACATTTTCATGTAATGTTACTTTTACGGCACTTTGTCATTTTTATCTGTGAAAAGCGCTTATTAAGAAATTTTACTTTCTTACACTAAAACTAAGAGAAACATTTCAAGTCATCATTATTTATCAGTAATTCTGATAGTATTTTAATGGTCTTACCCATTTGAGATCAAATTATATGAATGTGAACACTGAATTTAAATTATTCTTCCATTCTTGATTAGTAATATCTCAGTGTAATTTTTGCATTTCACAGAATCATCCCACAGGCCAGATTGAACCCTTTAGTGGGTGGTTTTGGCCCATGGGCCACGTGCTTGACTCCCACAAGATGAGACAAGGATCACTGGCAAGTTTACAAGCATACAAATATACTGGTATTCAAAGTATAACAACATTTCTTAATCTGACACAAGCGTCTTTGGCTTAATATTATACTCCAAATTATTATTTAGAACTGAGTACTTTCCAATTTGGACATGAGGGATATGACAGTCATTTAGGTTATACGCGCACTCATTCCTGCAGCACATTTAGAATATCCATCTCTACACATATAACACTGTACCCATTTCAGCTCCTTGGTTTGTTCTTGAACCAACTAAACAACACAGAGCTGATAAACAGATACATGCCTAAAAGTGAAGCCTGCATTCCTGATGAGAAGTCACACACCTGCTTTTTCATATCATAGAAGACTTGGACATCAACTCTCTTTATGGATATTACAACTACAGTTATCAGCAGAAAAACCCATTCAGTTCTACATAAACAAAAATACTGGTGGAATATTGCTTTTCATTAGCTATGCAAGCGGCTTAGTAGTAGTCGTTAAGTACTTTTTCAGAAAAAGAGCAATGCTAATGCATGCTAATGTAATCAGTGTAACAAGGTCAGGGGAGAAAGAAATAGAATTTCAGGTAGAGAATGATGTTTTGCAGCTGAAAACAACAGAAAAACTAAGGCCCCGTCTCCACGGAGACGAATTTGCATGAATTCGTCTCACTTTCTTAACGTATTGGCCTTTCATCATAATGGGGACGGCAAATACGATACCCCAATACGATTGCTTTTGAATACGGGTCCCAGAGTGGGTAAATCTGAATACGGTCGGGAATACGTCTCCGTCTGGACAATTCGACGGGTAATACGTGAGCGTTCACACCCACGTCACGACCACATGACCGGAATAAACAGCAGCCTCGTGCCCGTAGCATTCAATCATCACAGACAGTAACCATGGTAACAACAGAGTAGCAGTGCTGAATGCATTGTTAAATGTTATGGCGTTCTTGATG
>JAPTYR010000025.1:35391252-35402175 GCA_029814505.1 Siphamia roseigaster | reverse complement strand
CAGACAAAATCTGTACCCTCTGCTGCACTAATGCAGCCCTCGTTTCTATCCCTTTGTCAAGTCAACATCTAGTCCTCACTCTCTCCTCAAATAGCAGCAGCCGCTATAATGTGCACATCATCCCTCAAACATGCTCATCAATCACATGCATGTAAATAACATTCCCAGTGCACAACAACTTACATCTCTCACACTCTACCCTCTGTCACGTTCATACCCATCATCCACTCTACTCCAGCATTTTGCCATCCCTAAAAATGGAGAAGTTTGAAATTGCTGCTGACCCTGTTTATTTTGGAAACTGTGGGGTTGTGTTGTATGTGGAAAGACAATAACAGAGACCCAGATGCCTGCATTTGCTGTCCTTGAATTCATCACGCCTCTGTCACATGATCTATTCTGGAATTTTAAAAAGACACCAGCTTTGACTAGCAGCGGTTAATTCAACTTGAATTCTGAAAAACTGACATTTCTGACCTGGTTGTCTCTGCTGGGAGCTGTTGTGAACTTAAACATTATTTCCATAAAATATTGCTTGTTTGAGCTATTTGTGATCATCTGTGTCGAGTTTTTTTTTAGATCCATGAGGTCATGTGATGTGTTTAAATACAGTTTACAATTTAAATACCCATCTACATAGAATCTGAGTATAATCATTTGTGAGAATATTTTGTCTTTGCATGTTCTGTGATCCGTCCTTACCCAGTCTAATAATACCTGTGCAATTAACATTTAACCCTTCACTTGTGTTAAAATGTAGGTACCTTCTCAACTCCCTCACTGTCTCTGTGTCTCCTCACTGTTGCAGAAAAGGAGTAGGCAGGTGATTGGAAAGCAGCGCTGGCAGTGAGGATGCCGACACCCCTGGGTTCTGGGGCACGAGGCCTGATGATGGTTTGTGAGTGGGTGCTGATGGGATCACTTGGCCTTGGTCCAGCAGGCGGCCTGATTAAATATCACCTGCGCCCCCCCTGAGAGATGGAAAGAGAAGAGGACAGCTGTATAATCTCAAGTGGAAACGTACTGCAGTCTCATCTGCTGCTGAAAGGCTGCAACAGAACATACACACCCACACATTTTGTATGTCTTTCATTAAATGCCAGACAGATATTATTTATATGCAGCACAAAGACAAAAGTGGGTGGTGTAAATCTGTACATGTCTGTGCAACACCTGAAATTTGTAGGTCATCAATATTTAACTTACTGAAAAATATAAAAAACTAGGGAAAGAGACACTGAGGTTAGAAAAAAAAACATTATTTCATATCATACTCCTCTGTATTTCATTGAATCATAAATCATGTTCTGTTTTACCTTGTAATCCAGATGCACCTGCCTGAGAGCATGTGGTTCATTTGTTCCCTCAGCTCAGTCTGGCCCTGCTCCCAAACTACTTCCTCCCAGAATAATCAGTCGAGACAAATCAGAATGCTTATCTGATATGGGTATCCTTGAGTGACTTTTGTAAACAACTAAGATGGATGTTACTGGTGTGGAAAAGTTTTCTGAATCTGCCATTAGAATCTGGACTTCATGCCTATAGGACGATGAAGCATCTGATGCTGAGGAGGTGGTACGGGGGCCCCCTAATGAAATTTTGCTTAGGGCCCCAGGAAGGCTTGGGCCGGCCCTGCTGGACATGATTTATTTTCTCCATGAAACAGTGTGTACAGGGCTGGCAAACAGGGCTCCAGCTAACGATAATTTAAATAGATTTAATAATCTAGTAATTAATTACTTCATCAGATAAACACGAAAGACTCAAGGATCATTATTTAACCCAGAGCAATATAGGCTGCAGGAGATGATTACATCCCCGCAATAGGTTCAGGTTTAGTTAGCGAGCACTAGCCCACAGCCTAAACTGTTAAGGCAAGAGACTGACAAGCAAGATAAATTCTTCAACCAGCTCCGGTTACAGTCTATCAAGAATCGTATGTATTAGTTCCAGTCAAAAATAGGTAACATTAGTCTGGTGGTCTGATAAACGGAGACGGATGAAAACATAATTACGACAATAATGCCTAATAACTAGCTAGCGGGCTAAAGGAATCGAAACACATAAGGGCTATGTTTAGCTAGGTTTACATTATGTTCCTGATGGTCACAGCAGCCCTGTTTGCCTGAAACATAGTGGGATTTTGGCCTCTTTTTTCCCTCCATATTAAAGTTAAATGACACACGACAACATTTCTGTTGGATCGGTTTCCCCTTGGCCTCCAGAAATAAAACATGATCTGATAATTGCGTACAGATAACACGCCACTTCCAAAAGGACTTGTCATAATTACGTAAAAATGCTAAATTTAGAACAGCGTACTGCGCATGTCCTGCGGCCACATTGGAATTGGACAAACTGATAGTGCAGCGCAGTAAAGTGTAAGCAGTTTACTTGTTGGAGATCAGACTTCTGGCTTGTAATTTTATCTTAAATATCTCTTCAACTTCATTATCATGATAACAACAAACCAAACCGCTGCTGCTTTGGTGTGTGTCAGCGGAATTGACAACATGGTCATCACGATCACATGAAGGGAGTTTTTTTCATTGCTTTTCCTAAACTCGGAAGGGATCCAGAAAAATGTCAACGTTGGATACGAGCTTGTAAAAAAAGAGGGATTTACAGTTGAAATGAGACCAAAAACACCTGTATGTGTTCTCTTTAATTTGTTGGTTGAAAGGGGCCAACAATGTACAGGTTTGTTAATTTGCCTTTTTTTTCCTCAAGGGAATGAAAACGGAAACATGCAGTTGTACATAGAATTCCTCATGGTAAAAGTACAAACCACTTAATCAACATACATATAAAATTATTACATGGACCTAATTATAATTTAGAAGATCATGGGCCTGTAGGCTAAACACATTTAATGTTTTATTTTTATGATTCGTGGTAATTCTCATCAGCAATTAACAATTCTGGAAACCGCTGAGTTCATAGATGGTGGATGGAAACAGAACACATGTAGAATTCATATCTACTAATACATTTACTGACATCAATGTGTTTATCAAGTCAAAATTTAGCAACATGATACTAGCAACAGTACAGAGACCCGGCCCAGACTACCAAGTGAGTGCTAGTTCAGAAAAATACACACCTTTGCACTAATCCTGCGTTCTTTCCGCTGACTTTGAGGACTCTATATAACAACCATCATTTCAGTTGTTCTACATTGTGCCTTGCGATTGAATCATATTGAAATGAAGCTCCCAGTATGTAATTTTCATCCAATATTATAAGTGCTACAGCAGGTATCAATGCCACTGTAATGTGTTTGTTTGTCCGAGCATTCGGGCAACTCGGAGCTCATGAATATTAATGAACAAATGTTGATGTTATTTGAGATCAGTTCTATTGACATATTATCCGGACATATTGGTGTCACATGTGATGGCACATACAACGCTATTTTATGAGAACAGTCAGAACATAATGTAAACCTAGCATGAAAAATCTGGCCCAGCATCCAAAGCCTCAGCCATACTCCTGTTACACTACACAGGCATGCCACACTCAAGCAATATCAGACCCTTCTCCACTAAAGTGCTGAAGACCCAACGAATCAACTGCTGAAATACATTTGGATTGATTTCATCGATTTGTTAATGCAGCACGATGGGATGCATTAGAAGAATGATTTTTCTTGTGTTTTTAATTGGTGGGGAAAATTAGTAAATTCTAAAATACTGATAGAAGCGTCCTTAAGAAAGCTTACCTGGTGAAGAAACATTTCAAAATGCAACCTGTTTCTTATTGTTTTCTATGTAATAATGCACACTGACATCCTTGGAATGCTATTCTCTGTTATTTTTGTCCAATGAAATTGCAAAAATATGGTGTACATAAAATAAAACTAACCTTGAATCAGGTTTTATGTAGAGTTGTAAAGTACAGGCAGATTTTTTTTTTAATTAATCAGTGAATTATGAATCATAATTATGAACTGAAACAAATACTATAGAATTTTTTGGCATTATCACCACGCCCTACTTACTGTAAAGGCAGCAAAAAGATGGTATTGGATAGGAAACTGAAAATGATGTGAGAAGTTGAGGACTAATGGACATGTGACAACTGGTCTAGTGGTAATGCCTGTCTGGTAACTCAACAGAAATATGTTTTGATTGTCAGTTGGAGAATATGTTCTTCTCACCGGACATTTTGAGCAAAGCAGCACAAAAATATGGACAGAACTGAACTAGAAACAGAATGGGGTAATGTTGAAAAATTAGACTGACTGGTTAAAACAAAATGAGGGCCTTTCATTCATTCATTTCATTTATTTGTTCATTTCAAGCACTTACAGCAGCGGTGTCAAACTCAAATTCACACTAGGCCAAAATTTAAAACTGAGATAGAATCCGGACAAAACTCAATATTTATTGAAAAATTCCTTTCGTTTCATAGCGTCTTCTTATGTTATATTCTTTCATTACAGGCACATTGGCTCCACACAAAAGACAAACAGGTCTATCCTTTATATTTGTGAACAGATAACCTGCCTCCCACCTGTCTGCAAAGCTCCTGTTGTCCATCTTTCCTTCGGCCATTTTTGTGGAGGGGTGGAATTAATTTGCCTGAGGTGACTGGTCACATAGTTGTTAATGACAGAAAAGGAGGGGTGCTTGCCGGTTTTGACTGTGTGCCAACATACTAGCAAAGAAATCTGGGATTTGTAGTATTAGTGGTGCATGTGGTGGGCCAGCTGTAATGCACATTCAATATGATCTCTTGGGCCAAATATAATTACACTGTGGGCCAGATTTGGCCTGTGGGCCTGAGTTTGAGACAAGTGTTTTACAGAATACATGCAAAATCAAAATTCCACAATAATTCATCTACACACCAAAAGGAGCGGGAGGCGGGGGGGTGATTTAATCCTACCCCATTTTCATCATTAAATAATTTAACATAACTTTTTAAATGTTCACACCTGTCCTTCGTCTTCATGCCAGAACAATGAACCAAACCGGACCTTTAAACCACAAGAAAGGTGAATTCTCTCATGTGGGTATGAGAGGTCACAATGCTATATAACAACATTAGATTAATATAAAATTATAACTCAGGATGTGAGATTTTGCTTATATCAGACACAGGTAATCTTTCTTTAGGGATCAGATGGTTTACATTGTAATGCACTGCTTAAGCATATACTGTCACAAATAGTGGGAGAGGCTTGATACACGTATAAGGAACAAAGCAGCTTGAAGCCATTTGTGCTGTGAAAGGGTGGTCTATAACTGTGGCCAAAACATGTATTTACACTTGATGTGGTTACAAAAGACTGCTGAAATGTAGGAGTTCTGACAACTAAATCTGAATGTGAGAAAGTAACAGATCAGCATTCATTAAGGAATGCTATAATTATGTCTTATTCACATTGGCCATTATGTCTCTGTTTGTTCTCTATTGCTGTAACACCAAAAGGCAGACAACAAACACCAAGCTGAATTATCATCACAATATACAGAAAAACAACGATAAATATTGAATAAAACAAAGTGAATATAAGAGGAAATATTCCATAACTGTATACCAGCAATGAAACGGACATTTTGTTCTGATTGATATGAACTTTTTCTTTATGTAAAAATGTTTAAAATCTGTGCTACATGTGCCTAACTTAAACTTTAATTTAGTGCAGCCTCTATAATGCACAACCAAATAAACCTGCAAAAATATACAAAAATCTCGCAGAACTCTTTAATATACATGTTGTTTTAAGAGCTACAACTAATTATTATGTAATCATTATTCCTTTAATGAATCATTTTGCTGTTTATTCTTAAAATACAATACAATTGTGAAAAATGTCAGTAAGTGCTTTCCAAAGGCTAAGGGGACATCCTCAAATGTCTTAAAGAGACCGGAATTCAACTTACAGATCTTCGATTTTCATGTTTCCTTAATGAATTAATTACTCAAAAATCAATGATCAAAATCCAAGGCTTTCCCTCCTGTTTTAAGTCTTTCGTGCGCTACCATTTAAACCAAACTCATATAAAATCCATGTGGATTATCAAAACAATATGACTTATTCCAGATTTTGACTGCAGTTAGTCCCTCGTTCCCTTCATCCAGGTTTATTTGTAGACTTTCTGATGTTTTGTGTTTTTTCCATATCTTCATATGACTAAGAATGATGCTAAAATGGGAGAATTATTGAACCTAATTACTGAATCTAAACATTTGCTACATCATCTGAAAACTAAGGGAGAAAAATTACTAATTCAGTTTAGTCACCGGTGCCTACTCGATCTGATTCATTTGACTCTAACTGATTCTATATACTAATTTGTGGATTAATCTTTACTTTTACTTACTCGGACATATCCTTTTGACATTGGCTTAATGTCGGAGACAACCTGCACAAATGTTACAAATTACCAGGTCCCCAGGTGAGCACTGTGCTAAAATGACTACTGTCAGACTACAGGGGAACAGCTCATTTTTACCTCCTGAGAATATGCGTATCCACAGCTATGCATAGAACACAGCAGCCTAGATAACCGAGTTGGCTCACCAGAACTTATACAACACCAACACGACCTGGCCTACTAACACCACACCTGACACTAAGGCGGGGACGCACAGGGAGGTAGAGAATGGCCACATGGGGAGGAGATCGAAGAGACTGCTCATGGAGAAGAGAAGCAGTAGACATATCTGATTCAGAGGTGGCAGACAAGTGGGAGACCAGAAGGGTCCATTCCTACCTGAAGCTATGACTCCAGTGAACCAGGCTCTGTGAGTAATTCAACTCCGGCGACTGTACCTGTAAAACACAGAAACTAACATTTGTCAAACATCCTAAGTATGACTAAGCATTATTACTAAATAAAAGGCCAAGGTTAAACACACACAAGCACAAATAAATCCCAAAATAGACGTTGTCTCAAGGCCACTGACCTCCTTCCCCTGACAGTGTTTTTGCCATTAGCGCGAGATCCTAAAATTTAGTTCCCCTGTGTCCAGATCCCATAGCTGTACTCAAATCAGACCTCTCATGCCCTGTAGGATGGGAACACTGTGTTCCTCATCCACAGCACAGCAGAGTCAAATAATGCATGAAAGGTACGTACACAAGAATATACACGGACTGCAGTTAAGTAGAAAAACTAAATATAAAAATGACTAATATAATGCAGAATGATGATGAGGACACTGAGGCAATATTTCTCAGGGTGCTTGAATTCTGCTCATGAATGGCAACTAGAGACTCCATGGGGGGAAAAATAGGCATTGAAGTAGGGAAAAAAATTGCCCAGATTGGCCCAAAGACACCGGTTGCATTATCAAGATGCCCTTGGAATAAAGAGATATGAGACAGAGACTAAAAATGTGTTGATACATTGAAAGGACTCAGATGCCAGACGGACACAGATATGACACTTCGACAGTCCAGTGAGAGTGAGAACAGAGGTTAAATATAAACTCAGTAATCCCTCAACAAAAGGGTATTTAATGAGGATCTGCCTGGACGGGTGGTAGAGGGAGTGAGGTGGTGGGAGGAATGTGGCTGGCCAAAGCCCAGGATTGTGCCATGGCCACTCGGAGCAGGTCAACCACTCATCAAGTGGAACAACTTCTCGCTCAGTGTCCTCTCAATGACAAATACCACACTCTTGCTCTCTTGCACAACCGGGTTCCCTAGCATAGGATCATCCATGGAACCACCTCTCCCTTCTCCTTTGAAACATTGCTCATGGCTACTAAGCACCAGAAGTAAGCTGTGGGGTGATTATTGTAGACGTCTCAGGATTAAAACTGGTCACACTTTCCGTGACTGGAAGATGGTGGTAGTTGGTAAGTCCCGGACATGAGGCGGAACGATAGCCCTCATAGTAACCCCACTGGATCGGGGTAAGAACCTGAATTATTGAAAAAGGTCACTGAAGGGCAGCTGGCTTCAAGCCCGGGCCATGCTTTGATACCTGGGATTTAAATGAGACACTGGCATGGTGTCCCTTTCCCTCAACAACATGCACTTATACTGTTTCATCATCATACACTATGCCAGGTGTCTTTCGCTCTGCTCGTTTCGGGAGGGAAACCACTTGTTCTGGTTTCTGTTCAAGTTTTTAAAATAACAACCAACCACAACAGACACAAAAGGGCATTAGGGTCCTATTTCCAGTGTGTTTGTTTTTTTAGACACGGTACATCTGTGTTGTGCCATGACCCTCATCATCAAAATACATTACTGTCACTAAGCCATTGCTTGCTGGGTTGTTACTGATCTCATTCGACTAATTGTATAAATATATGACAATGTCTTTCTGACAGCTTTAGCACACTATACATATATGCTGGCCTACCAAAAATGCCCTTAAAAGGAAAATCAGCTTAGTTTTACATACATCAAAAAGAATATGATGGTTGTTTACATCTTTGCCAAAGCTTTTAAATCCCAGTTAGCAAATGACATGCAAAAATGGCAGCGTGTATGAGTGTCTGCCATACGAGCTGTTAGATCAGAGGCTTGAGAGATTAACAGGGGCTGGATGATTGATTGCAAGAAACTCCCAGCCTTGAAAAAGATCAGACAGTGAGAAGTGAGCAATGCCTGAGTAGAAGAAGAAAGGGGACATAAATGATCCACTGCCTCTGATAATGAGAGATAAACGTGTTGTTTTCCATAATCACATTTCATGTTAGTTGGGTAGATGAGATTCTGAGGTTTATTGTGAAAGCACAAGTGTAGGTACCCTGAGTGTATACCTGCATCCAAGCCAACATGAAACCTGTTAAACAAGTGTTGGCAGTATGAGGGCATGACTTTCACTTTTCCAAAAGGTAACATATGATCCTGTAAATTTAACCTCTGAAGAAATTCCGTGGACTTGTTAACTGCCAGGGCAGACTTCCATGAACCGTTTCAATTGTTTAAGGTAGATGGATTGCTAGATCTTAATCATTTTATTGGTCACTATCGTCACTATGACCAAGATGTAAAAAAATGTGGACCTGCAGGTAATGAAGGTCTGGACAAGACTATTAAATAAATACGGAAAATTCTACATATATGTCCACAGCTTTGAAAGCAGAGTTTCTTTGAAAGCATAACTTCAAAACAACATATGTGTGTGCTATACGTATGTCAGAGAATGGGAACTGCCTGTGAAATATGCATCCCTAAAATAAACCTTGGGTGAGTAGACAGCTTGTCATCATCTATGCAACCACCTGGTCTCAGTTTCCGATGACACCAAATACTAATCACAGTATGGGGGGAAACCAGCCGGGCAAGTCAGTAGACTTTGCCTGTCAGGGAATCCTCACCATATCTTTTGTTATGTAAGGGCTGGTGGTGAGTCCAGTCCACTAGGGGATACCCCTGATATTTTCGATAGGAAAAACCTTCTTTGGGTGACAATCAAAGTTAGCTTAGTTAACAATCATATCAAAGACACTATGAGTCAAACGAAGATCAATGTGAGCTTTACAAGTGTTACAGATGACAGACTGATTGAGTGTCAAGAGATTAACATTGAAAATGAGGATATTCAATTGAAACCGTTAACTTTGAAGGGAATTAATAAACCAAAAATTACAATACTTCAACAACTCTGCTCCATTAAAAAAATGTTTATTTAAACATATTTACCAGTTAATTAGTTTGTTATATCAGTCTGGACATTTACTTACATATAGACATTGAGTTAGCTGTTAACTTTTTTGTTTATCCACTTTCTAAAACAGTTCACTCCGACAATGTCACATTTTTTGTTCTTGTAAGACATTTGTCTTATTATGCAGACTTTTAAAAACCTACAATTTTTCCAAACACTTAAGAAAAGAAACATTTCACCTGACAATAACTAACCAGGCAATGTTGAATATGGAACATTAAGCATACTGGCACAAATGCAACCTATATTTGTTGTGACTCGATTCACAAGCCTGGAATATATATCTCCCATGCCATGGAGTGCCATAATTAGCCCTATCCATAAGTGGGACTGTCATAACTCGCCTCAAAATAACTGTTGATGCTAATGCCACATAGAGCAACTTTCAGTGTGGTCTATCGGAAATAACTAAAACCATCACGAGCGAACGGTAAACTGAATAGCAGTAGCCTTAGCAGTTAGGTATATTTCAGTGACTAAATTCGCTAAATAATCGATAAAGGGTACATTTTCTCCGTTAGGGAGAGGCGCCTATCAAGTTAACTGCTTAACCTAGTTAACGTAAATTAGCCAGGTTTAAATATTCGAGCATTATAACATTAAAAAACTGTAAATGTCAAGGAAAATAATAATATTACCTTTTCGTCCCCCTCTTTTACGTTGCCATCTTCACTTTTCAAGTGTGCGTTTTCCGGTTTCAGCGCCAGCCTCTGATTGGTCTCTTGTCCGGAAGTAGCTACTGGATGCCATGGCAACAGGGAGGTGGGTTTCATGCAGCAGCAACCGTTGCTGCGGGGAGAACGTGGTGGGCACAAAACAATGAATAAAAACTGAGATTTAGTCATTTAAAGAGTCTTATATATAATGGCTCTTTATTATTTACTCATCTTATTTATGACTGCTTTGGATCCAGTGATGCATCAATACAATCAGCAATTGGGGCTCGGAGTCATAGAATCATTTAACCCACGTAGTCCCTGATCACTGGTGAATATTACAGCTTTAAACGGGCACACGTTGATTATTACCTCAAAGTTACAGATTTTTGAGGAAAGAAATAAGAAATGAAGGACAGACAGGATGAAAGGAAAGAAAAAATGAGAAACAGGAGGAATGAATGACGGCAGCAGAGAAGGAAAAAAGAAAGCTTATATCAGTGTTATTTTGTTAGCTTTTATCATGTTGAATGTAAAATACTATTCTGCAAAGTAAACAAGTACAATACTCCCACTGGACTAAAGTCTGGACTTAATGTCCCACAGACAGTGGTCCAACAAGGAAG
>JAPTYR010000025.1:35246843-35259574 GCA_029814505.1 Siphamia roseigaster | reverse complement strand
TTTTATACTCAGAGGTCTTAAAATGGTCTTAAAAAGCATTATATCTGCTCGTCAGAAATGTGCAGAGACCCTGTGTGAACCATGAAGAACTTTCACCATCAGCAGAGTGCAGCCACTCATGTATAGTTTTGAATTTGTAATCTTCCAATTCAGATATCCCAGGCAAAATAATTATTATTTACCCTTTATCAGACAAGTGACTATTTTTGGTTATTTCTGCATGCATTACAAGACAGCGACAACAGTGGTCTGTAGAGTCCACCTCCGTATGAAGGTGTGTCTGGATCAGCACTTCGGTTGATCTAATATTCTAAAATGCATGGTTATTTCACCTTACATGTGTTTATCTGGTTTTTTTTTTTTTTTTTTAATTATTGTTTTGTTTTTTGCCATTTATGGGAAAGGAACCAAATATAGTAACGGCATTAAGCTCATCATTTCTACATAAATTATAAAATAACAAATTGTTAAAAAAAAAAGTGTTGTTTTGTCCTCCAATAAAACCAAGGTTGGCCTTTTCAGTACCAGTTTTTCTATGACTGAACCATAAAGGGTTAATGAAGTCAACAATAAATAAAAATAAACATCCTATACACTCTAATAATACCCTTAACACATTTCCTTGTCTTCTTTCGATGCTCTGGTATAATCATTACATCATCATTCACTATCATTTCAAGAATATCTGTCTTTATTCTGATGCAAATATGTGGAGAAAACTGAATCAAAAGAACCAAAACTGTTCTCCATATTTACAGGTATTCAGAAGAGGTATGAATGTGCGAACTTCGGGGCTCAGGGCATCACTGTGGGCTGCTGGGATACCTACAGGCATGACATTGACTGCCAGTGGATCGACATCACAGATGTGCTGCCCGGCGACTACATCTTCCAGGTACTGAAGAACATTTAGTTTGCTGCTCTAGCCAGAGTTGATATCTGCTGCTGGAAACATTGTCTCATCTGCAGCCAGTCTAGTTTTATGGACCAAACGGATACCGACATTTTCCACGTCTGCACATGCTGTTGTTTGACTCTCAGCCTCAGTGTTGTCTCATCCAGCCCAACATAAATTACGAACCCAGGGGTCAGCAGGTTCATTTAAGGTCGCTTTGATGTTCAGCTTAAAAATACCTACATTCTCAAAATCTGAGCAAAAACCTATGACTTTTTATATCACTTACTGTATAAAGTCACTCTATTAATCTACTCAGAACAAGGATTCAAAGGTCGTTTTTTCCCTCTGTCACCACACTTCACTGCAATACCTCTGTAATAATAACTCTGGGGTCAAGTCATAATTCCTGAGAATCACTTCTCTCAATGTGCAATAATCCCTTAAATGTTAATTATGTGCATTAAATATAACCATGCAATAATCTTCTGCCCTGTAATAACACTGCAATATTTATTCAATATTTACACAAATAAATGCACTATTTTTTTATATAGAACTGGTTCATAAGTATACATACCATTTTGATAAGAGATACATACTGTTAATAGTGATACTGTTTCATATATAGACATACTGATCTTCAGGGTTATACATACTGTTAATACTGTAAATTGTGGTTATTCATATTTTATCCTGTATTATTTTCAGTCTACAAAGCTCTGTTCTTATGTTACTTTGAGAAATTTCTTTTTTTTAGTTTCTGTAATTTTATGTTCACTCTATTCTTATTTTTGTAAGCACTATTGCTTTGCTAACATTGCAGCACTGACTGACTCCTAATTCTATTCTATTCTATTCATGGTGTGTTTTGTGATGTAATGGACAAATATGCATAAAGGTCCCTAAACATTATTTGTTACTGTATTCCAGGTGGTGATAAACCCCAACTATGAGGTTGCAGAATCTGATTACACAAACAACATAATGAAATGTCGCTGCCGGTACGACGGACATCGGATTTGGACGTACAACTGTCATATAGGTGAGAACAGAAACACGCGAGTATCATCATTTCGTCTGTTTTGTTCATCTACTAGAACTGATTGAAATAAAAGCACCCATAACCATCACAAGGACTAAGCAGGTCAGAAAATGGACAAAACAAATCTATTTCCACTCTGATGTAAAGTTGACAAAGCCAGTATTTAAATTTCAGATTTCAAATGCACATGAAGTTTTTTTCCATGTTAATGTTAATATCAGTGCATTAGAAATCCACTACCTCCATTATGACCTTTCTTGATTAAAACTCTAAACAGCTTATTCATTGAAAACATTAAAGTAAAAAAAACCAGAATAGTGCCGTTTTTAATCACATGACTTTTAGTGGCATACATTTGCGTTATACAGCCTTGGTAACAATTATTGGACCACTGTGACAGTAGTGAAAAGTTTTTCATTTGTTATAAATGTGACTTGAATAGTTGCCAGGTTGTGGCAAACACTTTAAAGGAATAAGTTCTATTTACAATATAAAACCACTTTCATCAAGTACTATAAATTAAGAACATCTGATTTTTACATATTCTTAGAACAGAACATCTAAAGATTGTTATATTGAATTTTCCCTTTTCGTTAAAACATTAAACACTGTTTACTTAACAACACCACTAAAATATACTGTTACAGCTCATACATTTGCAGTTTCACTGATTTTATATATTGTGGAAACATTTAGTATAACATCTGGGGTCAGGAGTTGAGAATTAGCGCCATTTATTAACTATATGAATCACATCAGCTTCAAACTTGTAACTATGTTCGACTGCATTGTCCCTGTCAAATAAATAAGTAAATAAATGGTACTGGATCTTTATCCAGATAAAAATTTGACTTTTTCAAAACTGCTTTTACCCCCAGACCTTGACTTTGTGCTTTTATACTTGGCATGGTTACTGTTTTGTGCAGCAGTAAAGTTCATTTTAATAAATGAATGAATGCATAATTCACAGGAAATTAAATTTTACTGACATTTTCAAAACCTTTGAAAATCACAAAAGAGCATGAATATCACACAAACAAGTTTCACTAGAATCATTCCAGTAGTGGTTTTTGAAATCCAATCTAGTTTAAAAACAAAACAAACAAAAAAAAGAAAAACAAATGTGCCATTGAACATACTCTAAATTCAACTAAGACCGGAACTTTTTTCCATACTTTATTAAGACTTTCACACAAAATCCCAAACTTTTTGAGTCTGGAAAAAAGCATTTAAAAATTCCAGATGTTAAGATTTTCAAGACCTGCACAAGCACCCTGAGTGTAATATAAGAACTAAAGTCAAGACACTATAAAATACAGGCCTTTAGATATTTCAATGCGGAAATGATATACTGTTTAATTTGTATCTTTAAACATTTTGCAACATTAAAACAAGAGATCAGATTAAAAAAAACATGTACAATTCTCATATTCACATGAGATAGTGTTATAACCTAGTCTTAAATCCCCAGAAGTTAATGGATTCAGATTCAGGGAAAAACCATACAAACAAATGTTACATGAAGGAAACACTCCAATATGACTAGACTCTTCAGGATGATGATGATGATGATGATGCCCTGATGAATATTTTTCTAAGTTTGAACAGTACAGTAAAATGAATACTGAATATCCTGTTAGAATGGTAATTAATGTCATGGAGAAATTAAGCTGCTCTGGACGGATGTTACAGAAGCTCAGTCTGTACCAAAGATTCACACTGAGTTTAAAAAATATATAATTAAGATAAATTAAAAAATAAAATTAAAAAAAAAATTGAACGCTTTAGGTGAAATTATCAGCTCGTCACAAATTGACAGGTGACACTGCAGGTGATCCAAATTGTTTGAAATATATCTGTTTTTATTCAATATTTATCGTGCATTAAAATGTTTTGTTTTTTCTTCTTTAATTTGTCACCTGTCTGTAGATGCTGCATTAAAACATAAAACAACATGGCCGGAAAGTAAAATGAACTAAAAACATTGTAGCTTTGACTTTTAGACAAATAACAAAGATGATTAACATTCAAGCTTCATCTGTTCACCCTTTAATCAAAAATGCCTGGCATTTCTATTTTCATGTAACATGGAGTGACAAACAACCTGGAACAATTTGTAAACCAAACACAAAAAATGACCTAAAGGAAATAAAAATAAATACAAAAGAAATGATCAAACAAAACAAAAAGAAAACACTTATAACGTGTTTATTTCAAACACTAGCGTCTGGAAACATTTTCATGTTGGTTTTTTTATTATTATTATTATTGCAACCAGTTTAGTTGTGATTTAAAAAAAAAAAAAAATTAAAGGATTTGTTTAACCTATTTTGCTTCTTTTTTGTTATAAAAGGAAACACCATCTGCTACAGCACAGATTTCACTACCTGAACTGTGAGACAAAGAATAGATATTTAAAAAATCCGATTATTAAACAATTATTTACAAAGAATTCTATACCTAGTTCTGTCTCCTTAGAGGGTAAAAGAAACAAACCAAAAGATTCCCTACAAACTGAACATGCTTGAACATTCTCTCCCTTTCAGTTGACGTGCACATATATGATGACGAATGTGTCTGTTTTCCATTTGCACATCGATCGTCCCAGACCTGTTTATTCTTAGTAATGATTCTAAAAGCGAACAGAACCCAAACCCATCGCGTTCTGAGGGTCTGGTCCAACTACAGAAGGGCAGTTCTAATCATTCAGTGCATTTATCAAGGTCACTTGAACCAGAGCAGGCCTCACATGGTGGTACATTCACTCCGTCTCTTCGCCACATCAGCCTTCTGCTCCGGGGGTCGTCGATCTTATCCTGCTCAGTTGGCGTATCCAACTAACGTGTAACATCATTAGAGCCTTGGTGAAAAGAGAAGAAAGATTTTAAACAATGTTAACTGAACTAAAACTTAATGTATAACTGAATTGTATAATTATATCCCTGAAACTCCGTTCAGGGACATGATGTTTTTGGTCCGACCACTGCTGCCGGCTGTGGATACTGTAGGTGTTAACGCGATAAAACTTGGAAAAATATTTGGTTTACAGATTTCAGCTTTTGCATATGGATGGATATAATGGAGAGGAAGAACTGATTCAATTTTAGACGATTTATCATTTCCAGATTGTCCACAAGGAACCACTCAAAAGTTTAAAATCACTAAACACTCTTGCCTAAATCTCTGGAACTATTGACCTCAAATTAAGAACAAATGAAAGGTCATGACCTGGGGATGCCTCACATCATGACATCATAGCTGTCTGGTTAAGGACTGGGGATGTTCAGGGATATACCCCTAGCTGTCGCTTCCGACAGCTAGTTGGCTAGTTTGAAATTTAATTTATTAGTTTTGAACTTAAGTCCAATAAACATGAAACTGAATGTAAGATTATGAAACTGAATTCAATTTCACTTTTTTCTCCATTTCCTTGACAACTACGATGTTATGTGCTGAACTTGATTGCTCTTCCTCAACTACCCGGATGTCTATCAGTAAATTGAATTTGAATTGTGAGAACTGAACGTGAAAATATAGACTTGACTTTTCAGGACAAAATATAGTTTAAGAGAATCTGAATTCAATATCACAATCTTACATTCAGTTCAAGTTGACTGGACTGAAGTTCAAAACTTCAACAAATTATACAATTCAGATTCAGTTTTCATGATTCAAATTCAGTTTCTGTTGGCACATAATTCAGCCCATACATCTCTCGCCGGGGGCTACATAGTTATTGCTAATTGGTTCCTCATTTCAATATAAATCGTTGGGTTGGAACAGGTGGAACTGAGTTGACTATTACTTTCTTTGCAGCTTGGACAATGAACAGACACACAAACAATACAGCAAACAAGTTCATGGCAATATAACTGAATGGGAATATAACTCAAGACCTACCATATGTAATAGAATACCTTTTAAGAATTTTTTATGGTATTAAAATATAGATTTGGATATTTAAGACTTTTTAAGACCCCGTAGGAACCCTGGTTATGGTCTGAATTCAGATACTGAAAACTGCAGACACACATCTGTGTTTTTCCAGAATATTTGCGATGCTTGTCACATCTTTCCTATCTCTCCCTGTTTTAAGTGAAGGGTTTTTTTTTCCCTCCGTAGGTGGATCTCGGAGTTCAGAAATAGACGACATGTTCCCTGGACTGCTGACCAACCAGCTTTCACACAGGTAGACCAAGGATGGACAGCGGCCTGATGGACACATTTGGGGAATAGTGTATACACATTGACAACCACTAGGGGGGGCTGTGCTGTTGTGCTTCCTCAGAGCAGTGTGGACCTGTGGCTGAGCTCAGGACTCATGCAATGGACAATCATTCAATGGCAAAGTGAAGTGCCTGCTTGCAAAAACTATTAACCACATTCAGCTGAAAGTGTTCTTATCTCTTAGTCGCTTGCATTTACTGTCATTGAAATGTAGGTTTGGTTTTGGTGCTCATTGGACATCGTCTGTCCAAACTCTTCCAGTGATGGCGCAGTGGATTTATCTACAACAGCTGCTTAGACTGCAGTACGTGTTAGGTTTTGTTTTTACAGGATGTCAGATACGGACATGAGAAACAACTCAAGCAGAGTGTTTTAAGGGTTTTGTCCTTCATATAGTTGAGTTGGCTTTTAAAAATGTTATTTATTGATCTTATTTTCCATCCTCATTTGTTTCAGCTCTATTTTCATCACCTCCTTCAGTTTCTGTCTCCATGTCTACATTTTGTTAAATTATTGCAGTCAGGGCTATAAAAACATTACGGATATACTGTAAAAAAAACAAAACAAAACAACAAAAACAACAAATCAAATATGTGAAAATGGCTCTTCATTGTTTTGTAAATTAGTTTTTTATAATTCAGCACAGGGGCCCTTCATTTTGTAAGGGTCCCTTGTTTATTCCTGCCTATTTTATTTTGTATGCATGGGTGAATGTGGAAAAGCATTACATTTTCTGTAATAAAGAATGTTGGACAAAGATTCCAGTTTATGTAAAGAACTAAATGTGTATGGAAATGCTTTATAAAGACCTTAAATGGGGATAGAATGAGGATAGAAATCACTGCAACCGATTTCCAATGAAATATTCAACTGGTGTGACTTTTGCTGTGCTCTGTACCACACACCCATGTTCACTTCCATCCAGAAAGCATCATCTGTGTTAGACTCCACCCTGCAGCACATCAAACCTTCATTTACAGCAATAAGTTGTGACATATTCTGTTATCAAATAAGAGTAACTCCGGTAGGATACTGCTGTTCTGTCCTCTTCAGTGTTCCTAAATCTGTATTCCACTTGTTAGTCTGTTCACCTGCATTTCCCAACAGCCTTAGCAGGTCTCCTCAGTATCTCTGCACCCGCCCTCGTCCCTGTAGCCCCAAGGCTCTGGTCACCATCCGCCTGGCAACAGCACAGTCTGTCCTCGGACGTTCCTTCACTGGCTGGATGAACTCTGAAAACAGCACAAAACATCAGAATCCCATCACTTCCACTGATTCAGATTCCCCCCAGTCGTACTCTAATATTCACCATATCGTCGACATCACAACTGGACGTAGAGAAGGGTTTAACGCTGAATGTCCTTACCTGCTCGTCTAATGGCCTTGCCTTTGGCTTTTTTACTCCCATCAGCCAGTGCCCGTGTCTTGAGCAGTGGGTGGCAGATGGAAAGGGCATGGAGTGCTGCAGAAGAAAAAGGGAACGCTGTGATACACATTATTAAACCTTCAATTTGTGAAATTCAACTTTCACTCTTAAAACCATTAAGACTGACCTGCTGACTCATTGGAGAAAACCCCCAGGGCATGGGTGTTGTCCACCCACTTGATCTTCATTCCTCTATCACTGGATGAACATAAAAACTGGTTTTAGTCCATGTTTACTGTGTTGGTTTGATTAATTCCTAAACATTTCCCAGAATGACTGCTTTCACACATCTAGCTTGAGGTACACTAGTAGGACTAGGGTTCTTTCTTTTATTCGAAATTGTATTTTGGTAAATTGTAAGTTCAGAAAAAAAAAATCTGAGCCACAATTAAGATGGACATGTCTGTCAATGAATCAATGTAAAAGACAGAGGAGACTTCTAAGCTACTGGACCTAAATTAGAATACTATCCTTAGGAGGAAATAAACGCACCTGAACATTCCTTTACAACATGAAAAGGTCCAGTGTGTGATGTGTGATGCACTGAAGCTGCAAATTGCAACTATCCAAAACCAGGGTTCTAAATTCACACCAGCCAACTGGACAAATGCTGGTGAAATTTCAGTTTGGCTGGTAGAGAAGACCACTTTACTAGCCACTTTCACCCATCACTGAGTGTGTGTTTGGGTAGTAAGATCAACATCCACAAGCCATTTTGGCTGGTGATGGAGAAAGTTAAGAGCCCTGTCCAAAACCCTCCGTATCGCTCTTTCCTACAGTGTCTGCAAAGCTGCAGGAGGTCCTCATTACAGTCATTGTTGGTTGGTTTGTTCTGGATGGTTTAGTAAAGGAATAATAACTATAACATTAACTCTTAACAGTAGATGCAGTAGGTGACAGTAATGCACCTCAAACTCTGGAGATCACCCACAGTCAAACAGAAACAATTAGAAAAGCACTCAGAGAGCACAGACCTCCGGCAAGGCAGATCAGCCCCCACCACCCTCAGACTTTTAAAGGTCAAATTCAAGCAGTTTTAAGGATCATTTTCCAATTTTTCCAGAAAAGTGCTTTATCACTGAGGTAAAATCCACATCTACTGGAATACATATACTGAGGATTTAAAAAAAACAAAAAAAAAACTTTATCACAATGATGTACATTGTATTACGCCATAAACATCCAAAATTATGTTTCATAATGCCAAGAAGTTCAGAAATTAAAAGAGAACACAAAGTTTCACTGGGTGATCTCCAGGCACACTCGCAGTAAGACAAAGACTGAGATAAAAATGTATGGCTCAGGTCAACCCATGACATGGTTCTATTTTGGCGTTTCACTACCGGTGAAAAGTTTTTGAACAGCCATATTTTTCCATTGCCAATGTCATTCATTGACAATGCAGTGAAAATGATGCACTTTAATATCTCAGTGTACTTTGAAATATAGAACAGCATAGAACAAATAAACAATTAAAAGTTAAAAAAGAAGTCTTGGAATCAATTTTGAAACCAAACTTTATTCTAAACTTTTGACTGTTCGCTGAAAAAGGCCTTTTTGTAGAACACCGCTATTTTTTCCAGTTTGTATCGATATTGTAATAGTTCATGTCAAATGGACAGTTTCAAATAGTACAAAGGTCAGCGGTGAACTGCCAGAGGTTAAAAAAACAACTGAAAAATTATATTCGTTTCAGAATTAAACAAAAAGGCCTTTTTCAGCGAACAAGAAATGGGTTAAATCAATCCTCAAAAGTTGGTGCTACCAATTCCCACAGGTGTCCTAATGTTTGTTAATTCCTCCCAACCCCCTCAGTCTGTATAAAGTAGTACTGGATCATCCTTTTGTACCATACCACTGTCAGCATTACATCTGATCAGTCCAAAGTTTAGAACAAAGTTTGGTTTCTTTAATAAATTTTCTTTTTTGATTTTAATTGTTTATTTGTTCTATGTCTTAATCTCTTAATGAGATATTAAATTGCATAATTTTCACTGCAGTCAATGACATCGGTAATGGAAAAATGTGGCTGTCCGAAAAGTGGATATATACTCCCTTTTACCAGGGATTTCCTGGTAACAATATATCAATATTTTAAAAACTTTATTTTTAACCTTTTAAGAACGTTGCCTTTTCTTTTGCACTGGTGTGTTGCATATTGCTCCCGTATGCTGTTAAATATAACTATGGTGGGATCAGTAAAGTCCTATCTCATCATGTCTTATCTTATCCTATCTTATAATTTGTCAGCAGCAGCAACTGTAGTCTAATCAGGAAATATGTCCAAACTCAGAGATGATATCCTAAAACATTGAGTTGTTTGGTTGAACAGGACAGAGCACCTCAGCCAATAACCTGGAGGTAGTGGAGCATGAAGTGGCTGATTTCCATTTAAAAGACCAGCACTCAAAACCACCTTTCTGGTGTCAATACTCACAAATAGGGCTGCAGATGGTCCTCCAGAGTTGAATTAATGAAGAATTTAGGCTATGTTTATACGGCAACACTAGGACCTAATTCCGCAAATATTTCTTCTTTGTGTTCCGCGTTCACATGGAGCCGCTGTGATAATGATTTGCATTCACACAAGTCCGCGAGGACGGCTGAATACACTGCAGTGGCCATGCCACACCAGTAGCTGGCCATGTAGTTGTAGTGAAACAGCGACGGTAAAAGATGCGCCTGTGCACAAATGATTTCCGGTTTAGACAGCCTTTACATGTGAAGATGAAAAAGACATCACCACTTTTTACGAACAACAATGAAAGCATTAATAAACCGAGCACAGTATGCAGCACATATGTTACTCGCAAATCAGCCATTTTTGTGATTGTCCTTCTTCCTGCAGCTTTATTGTTTCAGAGAGGTAGGCCAACCAACTTGGAGGGGCATTACTGCCACCAACTGGCCTGGAGTGGGTTAACTGGTGGTTCTTGGCTGTGCGTGCATGCGGTCACGTCATTGTTTCACCCCGGAACCCTCCGATTCAAGTTTACACGGAGCTGCAACGCTGAGCGTATCGAAGGCAACCTGGGTTCCAACCTTTCCAGATTCAGGCACTCCAGGCACCGTGTCCATCTAAACAAAAGGCTAATCCACAATGAAACCTTCCCAGAGTCAGCTGAATCCGGTGCCGTGTAAACAGTACCTTAGACACAAGCACAGCATTTACAGTTCATGTAGACCAAAGAGAAATATTTTAAAATTCACAATTCCATTAAAAAAGAAAATTAAAAAACAAACCAAAAAAATGATCACTTCTTTAAATTGGACCAGAGATGCCTTGAAAAATGTCATAAAGAGTCAGAAATTTGATTTCCCCAAACATGCAGATAACCTGATATGCACACAGATACAGGAACAGGGTTTTCCATTGGTTTATGAGCTCTTACATGCTTGGTTAGATTTGTGTATTCGTAGGGTTTGATATTTTCTTATTTGAATTTTCAGGTGCAATTTAACTGTTATTACAGTGTTCATGGAGAAATACATGGGTGGTAGATTTTCCAATTTGACAACAATTACAAACCAACAATAGCAAAATGTGACACAGATTAACATAATGGACAGATGGAAGCTGCATTTATGCATGAATATAAATGACAACAAAACAGAGAATACAACAACTGAGAATAGTCAGCATAGTTTTTCTACCATTCTCATTTGGCTTTAGTGCAGTGAGAATGACATGGAAAACACTGGATAGATGTAGTTCAGTCATAAAAAACAATTTGCAGCTCCAGTCAAAGATCATGCTTTTAGTTGATATATTTAACCTTCAAAGACTGTCTGGGGATAAAATGCTTATTTTAAATTAGTACAGCACCGTTTGAAGTATTAATCCTTTCATATGCTTTAGAAGTTGGGTGTAAGTGGAGTTTCTCAGATTTCCAGATGCATCATCCTCGTCAAAAAAGACGAGGATGACATCCAGAGGCTCTGTAGTGATGTGAATTCATAATGTGATGCAGCTTTCATTAATCATTATTTCGTAATTTGAGTCAATAAATGGCTGTAACGTGGTTAAGCAAAAGTTACATGTAGACAAAAAAATTCATTTGAACTCAAGAGCATTTCTGTTCATCTTCATAAACAAGGAAACATCTTCCAAAAGGTTCTGCCTCTGAGTTACACATTTTTACAGCAGAATCTCGATTAAATTAATCCATTCTGTAATGCGGCAAAAGCAAAACCATGGCTTTAAATGAACCACATGTAGCTTGAGATTTTCCTGAATGATACAGATTCTGAATTAGACTTTTTCAGAATGGAGCATTTTCTTTTCACAGCAGTGGGATATGTCAGGATTAACATGGTTTTATGAGGATTCTTAGGGCATTTATGCAGATGAGTGAAATGCAGAGTGAATTTCCTTATGGGGACACTAAAGCAAGTTCACCTCAGTCTTAACCTTAATTAAAAATAGTATTACATTAAATATAGATTTATAGATGATCATATTGATCAAGATAAAGTGTTTCCTATCAGTTACACAGACTAAATTCCAAGGTATCCTCATGTTGTTTCATAAGATATTCTAGTTTTGCAGAAATGGAAAAGTCTGAGTTATGTTGAAATATTCGAATTTATTGTTAAAACATAACTTTCACAATTAACTTTCCACTAAAAATAAAATTATTATCCCACTATTATTTCTGATCAAATGCAGATGTTCATGACTCAATTAAAAAGAGTTTTTAAGCCTGCCCCCCAAAAGAAGAGAGGGGTATTGTTTTTGGTTTGGTTTTTTTGTTCATCCATCTGTCTGTGTGTCTGTTCGTCAGCAACTTTACGCAAAAACTACTGGACCACTTTCCATGAAATTTTCAGAAAAGGAGCGAGGTGGCCCAGAATAGATCCATTGAATTTTGGTAAATGTAGGTCAAAGGTCAAGGTCACCAAAAATGTGTTTTTGCATTGATAAGAGATTGGGCAAATCAGGTAAAACGTTTGCAGGGGACAGGGTTTGTTGTGCCTGGCACCACTTGTTTGTATTCAAGTAGTTTTTAGTCGCGTGCAGTGCGACTCTATAAGCCGCTATGTCGGTTGGTCAGTCCGTCCGTCGGTCGGTCGGAAACCGTTTTGCTTTTGGGGAGGCTGTAGCCCAAACTGTAAGGTGTAAAGTCATGAAATTTGGT
>JAPTYR010000025.1:34411637-34422115 GCA_029814505.1 Siphamia roseigaster | reverse complement strand
CAACAGCCCAATGTGTTCCAATATTTCCAACAGCTTATTCATGAGGACCAACCTGTCTCTTGATTACCATTATAAAATAGCAAGCTCAACAATCATTCACAACTTAGCCACTGAAAAAAAAAAGCACAACTTGTACCAAGTTTTTTTTGTCTGTGTCAAGTGTAATCAGCATGTAGTGCTTTTATAAAATAATTCTACTAACATTTTATTACATCTTTTTAACAACTGTAACAGATTGCACCTTACTCTGCACAGAGTTTGAACAACATTACCGATTCCCTGCAATAAGAGATACAAAACCCAAGACAGATCAAGCCAACACCATTGACAAAACACACTACTAAGGATCTAATCTCTTAAAAAAAAAGTAAAACAATCTTACAATGCTCCAAAAGAAAGCTTGTGGTGCATGCTTATCACAAAAAACACATTTGTTAAAGGCACATTTCCACAATGTAAATGTCACAGCCAAAACTTAGGAGGGTGAAAAAGGATTTAGCTCAGGCAATCTTTTAGCACAACATGAAGCATTTTTCAATGACATGTCCTAACAGGGCTGTTATTCCCCTCTCCCCATGGCCCCAGGAATCCCTCCAATTGTTTCAACTCAATAGATGGCATTAGCGGCCGTACCTGCTGTGCCTTGTTCTGGATACAGCAAGTGCAATGCTGCATCATGTTAGCAACGCCACCTTGACTTTTGTCCATGCCAAAATGCCTTCAAGTTCAAGCAGCCATCCTTCTTTTTCAAAACACAAATTCAATTTTGTGTGCCAGTAAGATCCAAATGTCAGCAGAACAAGCCAAATATCAAGGGTACTCTTCCCTCTCATCTTGGGTGACTTGGGGCTAAGGTATAGCCCAAATACTTTATACCTCTGACAACCCTGTTTCTTGGTTAGATAAGATAAGCTGAGGCATAATGGAATTAGACTTGACAAGACTCTCATTCAGTGTTTGCCTTTGGTGTCTCCTTAACCTTTCAGAGGAGTGCTGGAACCTCCTGCCTGAGAAGAGTCTTCATGACTCCTGTACGCACTTTAAACGACTATGTTATCCCCCCTGAGGTGCTTGAATCTCAACACTTTTCCTCTCAAATACCTTTTTAATGGAGTTTAGAAGTTTGGTGTAAATGCCAAGTCTCCGAGCCAAAGTGCCTTTAATTGAGTTGTGCTTTCCTAATTTTCCCCGCCGCTGTTGCCAATCGTGCAATTTACCAGCCGGGTCAATTACTCTTCATATTTTTCAGTGTTTTTAACCCAAATTGACTGCTGGCCATGCTGTGGTTTGACCTGAGTTGAATTATTAAGAAGACATTAGAGGACTGTTGGGTGCAACAAACAACATAGTACCATTCCAACAATACTTCATGTCTAACACTAACCTCATGTTAAACAAGGCCAAAGCTGTTGCTGACCCACCTGATCTCATTTGATTTAAGGGGAAATGAAGAGATATCCTCTACTCAACATTTGTGGAGGGTGACAAAAACACATAGTAAAAACAAACACTATTGTCTTCACAGTAAACATCAAATTTCATCTTCGGATGATAAAATGATTTAGATGGTTCGGGCCCTGGCTACAACCATGAAATTGATTCTGTACACAACAGCGGATGTGCTACGACCACTTGCAAAAAACAACTGCAGCAGGAATCAACAGAATTTAAAGGACTCTCCTCTGTATCTACCTTTTGTGTCAAATTGGAGCGATCTGACATAAAGTAAATGCTATTACCTAAGACAACACTGCCCCCTGCAGACATTTCCATAGAATGCCACATAAAGCAAAGGAAACAGCCAGCAATAAAACAAATCAATAAAAATATTACAATACATTAATAATATCAGAAATGGATAGTGAACCATGTTTTACTACAACCGTAAGAACTAGGATGACAGTGGAGTTCTTTCACTGAATAATCATAAAATTTTGGCTTGACTAATCATGATTGATACAGCAGAGCACGTAAGGTAAAACATTTGAGTGATATATTTTTCATTCTTGGGCACCTCATACTATCTTGCAGCAGCAATATAGTGATGCAGTATACGATATTAAGAAATAATCTGGTTTGAGTAAATAAAATGTTCCTAATATGTATTAACTAAAAATATTCTCTTCTTTCAAAGAAAAATCTAAAATGCAATTAATATTAATAATAATAATTAATGCTATTATTTTTAATATATAAATTATATATTATAATGTAATTATTGTGTAAGTGATGGGTTCAAGTTTCGACAATGCACTTGTAAAGAGCCTTATATTGTCAAAATAGATTCCCATTGTGTTTTGTTGCGCATAGATGGACAAAGAAAAAAAGAGATGACAATTCAAAGATCCAAAATTAAGAGGTCTTGAGTTTCTATCCTACTCATAGGAGCGCACACTTGCATATGAAAAAGACCAGCCTTTTTTTTTCCCAAATACAATACAGCAAATTAGACAGTATCCCCAGAGTCATTAAATGCCTTGTTTTAGTTTATTTAGTAAAGGATACTCTCCCTCTCCTGAGCAATGACTTCATTTTGTTGTTCCAGTTGTTGAATTTTGTGTTCAAAACTTTCCTGCTCATCCTTCAAACGCTGCACCGACTCCTCTTTTTCTTCACTCACTCTGAACAAAAAAGAGGAAAGCATTAATAAAGCTTAATATTAGCAACAATAAAAAGCTGTGGTTGAATCTGTACGCTCATGCACATCATCACTGATGTAGTTTAATAGTTTTATATAATATACTGCTGCCTACCTGGCTAGTTCTTCAATAAGGTTTGCAATTCTGCGCTTATCTTCAGGACATAGGTCCTTTAAGCAGACCTCACTCCCGTCTCTGTTGGTGTCAAAGACTACCTGTGCAAAAAAAAAAGTTAACAAGAATAGTAAACCTGTTAACAGAGACAACAAGTAATAACAATATAACTGGCAAATTATTGTCAATAACAGCACACACCTCTCTTTGATTGACAATAATTAGTATGTCATGCTCTCACATTGACATGGTTAGAGAAGAAAGAAATGCTCAACAGAAAACATTCATAACGTGTACCTGTGAGGAGAATGAAGAACCACCAGGTGCTGGAAATGGGGTTTCTTCTGTAGCGTCACTATCACTGGGATGAACAAACACTTTCTCTTTTATATAAACCCCAGAGCAATCACTTTGTAAGTGGTTCTGTGTCTTGCCTCCTCTTTTTAGTGTTGCCTTTTTTTCACAGTCTGAGTTGCGCTTGACTCGCACCTTGGTCCCTCTTTTATCAATGGTAAGGGTGCTGCGTGGTCTCAGACTGAAAGGAGTCCGACACTTGGCTCCTCTGTCCACTCCTTTGAGGGAGACGTAAAAAGATGAGATGCACCAAAATGTGACAATGGTAGGTTTGAGTTGATGGTACAAGTCTATAAAGGTTTATTTGAAAACCAAACACAGGAGAGCCTTAAATAGAAAACACATCGGACTATTTTGATAGGTAACACACATTTGGTCAAATTGTTGTTTGAAAAGTGAATGTAATGCTAATAAAGACACTTACCAGGAACAAACACCACAGGTTGTTCTCCATCGGATGCTGCATAACACACACAAAGACAAGTTCAGACAGTTTTGAAGCAAGCAACACATTAATAATGCCCACTGTGAGATTACTAAAACACTAGTCCTATCTCTGAAACAACAGGTTACATCTGGTTTCTATTTTAGTCGAATGAAGAAGTTAGCTTTAAGTTACTGTGACACTCATACTGGTAGTTAGCTGTCGCGACTCTTAAGCCAGCCAACAACTTTTAGTACTGACATTCAAAAAGTGTCCTGACCCATTTTACATTCCATTGGTAAATTATTACGATTGAGTTTTAGACAAAGACGTATATGTGGTTTATTTCAAGTATACCGTCATTCATCCAACAAATCCCTGACTGTGCATGTCTTGCCGCTGCCGCCATGTTGAATCAACCGCCACCACTCCCAAAGAGCCAAGCGCTGCTAAACAATAATAATCCCGCCTTCCTACTCATATTGATGAGGTGATTGGTTGGTGCGTAAAAATTACGGCTTCCTATTGGTCATCATCTGTGTCGGTCTGCGCTTGTGTTGCTTCCGGTGCTTACAGATTGAGCGTCCGCTGAACTATCAGTGGAGAGGTGAATGATGATAATGATAGAGGGTATCACGGTGTAAAGGATGCAAGTGGGCTGTTGGGTAAACTATTAAATTATCAAAATGGAAGAGACAAAAGAAATCTTAGGGTTTAAAGGTGTTGCAGAGAGACTGACTCTTGGTATTACCCGAATACTTGGTGAGTATCCTTCTCTGGAACTAGCATCCCTCCTGATACTAGCATCATCTTAAGGCTAGACATTTAACAACCTGTAACTATGATTAATTCATTTATTTATTTATTTATTTTTGCCTTTGTTAGAAAACATGCCTGGTGTGGATGATGTGCGGTTTGCAGAAAGAGAGCCAGCTGAGAAACGAAGCCTCTTATCATGGGAACAGGTGAAAAATATCACCCCACCACAGTACTGTTAACAGATTTTGGTTGTGCACTTGTGAATGTTTAATAAACTATCTTTTTTTTTTCCCCCAGAAAAACACTTGTATTTTGCCAGAGGATCTGCGAGATTTCTATCTTACCACCGATGGGTTTACACTAACCTGGAGTGTTAAACTGGATAGTATGTGACCTCATTACATTCTTACATTAATTTGTAATTATACATTTGTTACAGAACCTTTCATCTATACACTAAATAAGAGGATATCATTAACCCATAAGGGTGCAGTTTGACTTATGTGGCAGTTCCCAAATTATTTTTTTCTCTTTGTTTAAGCTTTCCTAAGTGATGTATCATTATTTGATTATATTATCCTCTGAATTTTGTATTTCTCCAATGAAAATCATCTATTTTCCTGTTTAATTGACCAATTGTGAAGATATTCATAAAATCTCAAGCTTAAGGCAAAGGTTATTGTATCAAAATAGGAAACGGTAACTTTTTTTTAGTAAAATATAGCATTAAATGGATACAAACAAAGTCCACTGTCACTCATCCAACTCAATGGGTTTTACTGGTGAATCAATCTTATAGAAGATGACTGTGTTTCCACCTTCACTACAGAGCCTCTGAATGTCTAAATGGATCATATCTGATGACCATGACAAACTGTATTTTTTTAATTATTTTTTCAGTTATTTACATGTATTGATAGGATTTGTGAATCAACTCTTTAGATCAGTAGATGCTTTTAGCCAATGGTGGATGTTTGGGTCATTATGGATTAATGTGAAACAATGCAGATTAATTGGCTCTAGCTGTGGGAAGGTGTTTGATTGCTGTGTGTTTTATGTTTTTCAGATGAATGTGTTCCCCTCGGATGTATGATGATAAACAGCGTGGCTCGGCTGTGTCCACTGCTGCAGCCAGTACCATTATTCTCTCTCCCCAATGCCCCCTCACTGAGTGACCTGGACTGGGAAGACAACACCACAGAGCATGGTAAAACTCACCTGTTCTGCCATGCTGATATCAGTTGTAGATCAAATGTGTTTGTCTGCCCAGTTAAACAGGTTAATGAACAAACTGTTGATTAAACAATTGTTTACTGCCAACTCCCAGATTCAGGACATGCTCCTGATGCTCCACATTTTGATTCCCGGAGTCGCATCTTTGAGTTGGACTCCTGTGGCAGAAATGGCAAAGTGTGTCTGGTCTACAAAAACTGCACCCCTGGTATTACTTTATAGCTTATTTTGCATTATTTTGTATGTTTTGTATATTTCAATAAATGTAGTCACATTTTTCATTTTCAGGTGTGGTGGCTCAACAGAATGAAATCTGGTTCCTGGACCGTTCTCTGTGCTGGCATTTTCTGACATCAACCTTCACTTCTTACTACCGACTGATGATCACCCATCTCGGTCTGCCTGAGTGGCAGTACTGCTTCACTCCGTATGGCCCCAGCCCTCAGGCCAAGGTAGAATGAGGCTCAAAAATCTAATTACCCCTTCTGTAAAAGTACTTTGTTTGAAAGGCAAATTTGTATCATTGTGAATAATCCTTTCAGTCATAGCAGGTATACAAAAACATTTTTATTGATTATTTTCCCTTTACAATAAGTTCAGCTTCTTTTATATTGTAATGCATTAAAACATTTGACTAATAAAATCAATACATGTGTAAATTAAAAAATACATTATTAATTTTTTTGTAAAAGGCACTTAAGGACTTTCACAGACATCTATACCATATTTTTTTAATTGGCAAATACTGAATGTGCCTGTTGTTTCCAGCAGATTTGCCTCATACTATAGCACCTTTTTCATAGATACAGTTTCATTCCCTGATAACACTGCTTTTGTAGAAGTTGAAGGAACAACTGCCATGGATTTTTTTTTCTGGTTCTGAACAGTAATGTTGATTCCTCATTCACAGGATAAATGTACATACCAAACATGAAACTGTGTCTGCTCTGCATATAATTATCTAATTCTTGTTCCCTCTACAGCAGTGGGCATCCTTGTACCAGCCTCTGACATTCAGTAGTGAAGTCAGCCCAGCTGATGCTGCTGGAGATTGTCATCTCAATAAACTGGATCCCACCAAAGCCTTCAGAGGCAAAGCAAAGGTACCTGCCCCCAAGAAGAAGCAGTCAGCACAGAGCAGCTTAAGTAGCACCGCTAAAGGTCAAGGCAGCACAGGAAGACACAGTGGGGTCAAGCGGTGAGGGGGTTCCCATTCAAGAACATTTCATTCACATTTATGGTCTAAATGACCAGAATGAATTATTGAGCAGCCATTGAATCCTTTAAGTGTGGGTCAGTAGCACTATGCTCCATGGTATTGCAACTACAGTATGTATGAAATGTGCATGACAAAGTGAACACATGCAGGTCAGCCTGAGATGACCTTGCTGGTGCAGTCACAATGGTCTGTAACAGTTGTCACCAACCATTATTATCTAAGAATGAAATGTAAGGAAATGTTGTTTCCACAAACTGTACACAAATGGTAAGGTTACACTGCTGAAAATTTTCATTTTTGCCATTTTTTGCTTTGTTTTGTTTTTTTTGTACTTTTATGTGCTTGATAGTGACCTTTCCAAAGTGGTCAGACTCATCAGCATGAGAATAGTAAAATGCTCAATAGTACTAATACTAATGGTAAGAACAATAAAACAGACAACTTTGTAACACCATAATGTGCTACTTGATGCACTAAAAATAATACTGGGCAGCAAATTATATCAGTGCTGCAATAATCATGGACTCTGATGCACTCGTCATTGCATTACTGCTGAGGTTTTATCTTCTGCTGTAATACATTTACACTAATATATTCTAAAATGTAAAGGATTTGAAAATGGTCGAATAGTGCATCTGTTATGTAACTGAAGACATTGAAGTAAACCAGGATGAATAACTGAATACTGTTCATGTTTCAGCAGTACAACAAAAGTATCTCAAAACAAAATGTTACTTTACAGAAACTGAAATTAACATTGTCATTTATCAAAGTAATCGCAAATTGTACACACTGATATTTGTAGTTGAGCTTTGATAACCAACCGTACAGACTGGAGTATCAAATGTATGTAAATTTGAAAAGGAAAAAAATAAATCAATAATGAATGCAGTGAACAACCACACTAAGCTTTAACACACTGGTTACTCTTTATGCTGTTTCATCCCATTGATGTGATTGTATTCAGACTCAACACTGAATTAGATGTACTGTATAAAATCTGCTTGAATGTCTGCATACTGATGAACCCATTTGAAGCAGTGACATTGAACTTTTTAAGATGATATTTTAACTTCTTATAAGGCACTGTGTTTGCCTCTTGTATTTTGAATCCCCAGAGAAGATCATCAGTGTACATGCATGTATGCCTTTTCCCTCTAGTCTGCTGCGTGCTGAACTGTAGCATCGAACTAGCTTGGGATGTGCTGTTGTACCAATTATCGTCTATTCATTATTTTATTTTGCACATTCGAAACTCATAAGAAGTTCTGTATTGATTGTTACTGTGGTGACACTTAGGGTGTTATATTACATGATATAACTACAATAAGGTATGAAACATGAGCCATTCTTTCACTATATAATTATTGTGGCAAGGATATAATCTATAACTATAGATATTAGTCATCGTCACTTAATATCTGATAGTTTTTTTTTATATGCAGTAACTCTTGACTACATTAAATTATTTATCCAACAGTCATCCTCTTTTTTTTTTTTATTCTTTTTTTGTGAATGTTCATATATTCTGTATTTGATTCCTTTGGTCCATCTAATACTCCACATAACATTATGTTATAGTGTATAAACATATCTACAGAGATATACAAGCCTTTAACTTTAGATGGTGAGTTCACACACTTAAACAGTAGTTCAGATGGTCTCCTGTTTTTCCAGTGGGGTGGTCTCTTCCCCTGACTCCAGCGCCTGACTTTCCTGATCAGAGAAGAGTGGGTGGTGCAGTTCAACCAATGCTTTGTAGAGCCCTGCCCCTATTACACCTCCAATGGGGGGGGCAACTATAGGCACCCACCACCAACCATTTCCAGATCTGCACAGATTAAAACAGAACAAAAGAAAGTTGAAGGAGCCATAGTAATAACATTCATGTCATAATAAATACATTCTTGTAAATATCTTGTTATTTGATTGATCAGAAATGCAGTCGTGGAAAAAAATATATATTCGACCACCCTTTGTTTTCTTTAATTTCTTGTTAATTTTAATGCCTAGCGTAACTAAAGGTGCATTTGTTAGGACATATATAATAACAAAAATAGCTCATAAGTTTAATTTCAGAGCTGGTATCTATACATTTTCCATGTTTTCTTGATAATAAGCAAAATCACTTAAGTTCTTACATCAATATCAAAAGCATTGTAGTGACAAAAACACTTCTTTTAGGCATTCCGAGTTGTCTTTTCTTTCTATTTTAATCACATGATACAGACAGGAGTTAGTGTTTGATTGCAAAACCATTGTTTTTTGGTAACTTGGTGGTCTAATAATTGTTTTTCTATGATTGTATATACCCTCTGATAACCTCAAAATGGCACATGTTGCTTAATCATTCACAGATATGTTTTGCTTTTACCACTGACCCTCAGTTCACAGTCACACAGTGTCAAACAGCAGTGAACCTTCCCCCAGAGTCATGTTATGTCTGTATACCTGAACACATCCATTCCCCAGCCTGCCAGGGCAGTAAATACCCTGGGCCCGATGTCTCTGGTGGGGTTGATTGCATAGCCACTGTTGCTGCCCAGAGAAATGCCAATGAGTAGCACCAGGAGACCCACTGCAACAGGCTCATTTCCTGCTGCTGCTGGTTTGTTCTTCTGGTCAGACAAGGCCATCAGGCACAGCAGAAGCATCGCTGTGCCAAACACCTGGCAAATGTCCAACGCAAACATCACAGAGAAACGCACGTCAATAGAGCAACATGTAGAACTATACAACCGAAAAAAAGAGTGAGAGTGTGTCAGATGTGGGTGATTCACAGTTTCTTGGCAACCTGGTCAATGAATCCACCCGTTAAGGAGAGGTATGGTGCAGGATAGGTGGCAAAGATACCAGCTGTTGCCTTTACACCAGTCACTGTCAGATTTCCTCCACAATAGGTGTAAATGGCCTCTGCAAATTCAAATACTGATACATTTAATATGTGACTTTGCTTATTTTTATCAGAAAAAATTGAATTGTGCATCAAATGTTCTCACCATAATAAACAGCATAAATTGTCCCTGCGGCCAGGAATGATCCAAGGAACTGTGCAAAGACATACAGAGGCAGCATCTTCCATGCAAGACGACCAAAGACACACATTGTGAATGACACTGCAGCATTCATATGAGCCCCTAAGAGGACGAAACGGTAAAGGAGACACATCTGTATGCAATGTTCACAATATAATGGACTTAAGTATTTATAGTATTAAGTATCTGCTCTACCTGAGACTTTCCCTCCAACGTGTATCCCCATAGCAACAGCCAGTCCAAAACCCAGGTTTATACTGACGTACTGTCCATACGCTCCCTGTCCTGTCACAACCTGGGCCACAGAGCCCAGGCCAAATGTCTGCACACAGAAACAGCAATAACACAGGAGATGATTTCAGAGAGATTGCTTGGAAAACCTTCCAGAGTCTCTTATGCAGGTAAATGTTTCATCAGACTGGAGATGTAAATGAATAAGAATGCCAATGTTAGGAAATATGAGATAAATGGTGTTGAAATGATGAGTCATTAAAACAGTGGCTCTGTTAGACTGACAGCATCCCCGTAGCCACCATTGAGGACACCGAGGTAATGTCCTCGGTATTTTTTTCTGTTTTTTTTTTTTAATCAAATATTCAACACATAATGTGTGGCAGGTGACGTGGGAGTGTGTGGTGCGCACGCATGTATGTGCGTGTGACCATAAGAAAGTTGAAGAGTGTGTCAGGGTCTCCGCGGAT
>JAPTYR010000025.1:34298856-34309814 GCA_029814505.1 Siphamia roseigaster | reverse complement strand
CTCTTCGATCGTTTGTTTTGGATCCTTAAGTTTATCGGCCGCCGTCTGTCTAAGCTTAAACTGAATGCGATTCACGTACAACATGGATGCGGTGGGTTACGAAGGTCACGTGACTGAAAAGGGTCTATAAGAATACCAGATCCCCACACCACTATATAAAAGCTTTGTTATGACAAACAGTGCTTTTCATTAATGTCTGTATATCCGTTACCAGCTGCCTCAAAGCATGACAATTGGTTTGACACGCTTGTGATATTTACAAACCATCCGCTGTTCTTTATTGTCTCGCTGGCTTTGTGTATTCCAATGTTCACATCTGAAGTCACATAATCTTATTCTTTAGCTGTGTCTAACATTATCAACACAGAGTAATCATTGTTGTGATGGAGCAGTTCCTTGATCAGTAGAAAAGGGGATTCGCGAGATCCATAGAGCGTGAACTTATGGCCTTTTTTCCACATTACTAGTATATTGACATGGAATATGGTCAACAGACCTTATTGAGTACCTCCTGACTGCACCTATCACGGAGTTATGTACGTGCGGATTACTTATATCAGCACGAAAACCTCTATTATCGCTAATTGTAATATCTAACTCAATAGTCCCCTGGACAATCATGTGCCCAGTAATGTCACATGACCAAGCCGAAGACGAAAAACAAAACGCCACATCCGAGAAGATCCCTTTGCTTTAAGTCCTAACTGAATTTATTTAAGTAGTCAGCCAATAATGACTTACTTTAAGTACCTTACGATACTGTTGCGTAATACCCAACAGTTTACTTCCAGTTGATATTTTACTGAATATTTTTATCGTGTTATTAATTAGATTGAGGTTCAATACACATGATGCACAGCCCAGTCTTGGCCTCCATGAAAACAGAGCAAAAATAAGAGGCAAGTTAGTTAGCTAACTTATCTACTGACGTTTCCGAAAGTGTTTTTAACTTCACCAACGAAACCGATAAGGACACTAGTACCTAAGGCTTTTCATATTTTCAAGGAAGTTGACGATGACAAGCAAACTTCAAGGCCATAACAATACCATAAAATCGCAACATGACACCCGATGTCCTCATTTTGTTTTTACAATAATTACGACAGCGTTAATTAGCAACAAGCTAAGCTACTACTAGCGCCCGCTACTCTTACTTTGACGCGTTGATGGCAAACACCGAGATTTACTAGAAGATGTTAAGCTCAGTTATTAAATCTTACTGTGATTTTAAGAACAAATACATGAATTAGCCGTTAATCATTGAGCCGCTGGATGATGTTTGGTGGTAAAAAGCTACCGTTCGTGCTAATAGGCTAAGCTTCGCCAATGGCCTGGCTGTAATGTAATGTGGCTGTGCTGACACCGCCCCTGAAACAAAACTGACCTCGTATATCAACACAGACCTCTCTTACCTGATTCTGCTCCGTCCTGTTCGTTCAAAATCCAAACGACGTGTAGTCGAAGTGGCACTTCAATTTAAACTGTTTTATGAATAAGTTTTATTTATACTGATGCCTCTTTCCTGCTTCATCGTGGGTCGCCATCTTGGTTTGCCAAGCTCCTTTCCACTGGTTCCTGTCTGACGTTCCTCATTTGCGTGACGTCAAAATATAACAAGTCCATCCAGCTGTTGAGCACGTCTAATGCAAAAATATATAATATGTACCATTGCCTGCTTATTAAAGAACAAAAATGTTTTTCAATCTATTTTCCCATATCTGAATTTGAAAATACTCGATGTCCACTAATTGGACAGCATTTCAAGTAGCCTATGTAAATTAAAGCACATCGTCTTTGCATGTATTATGCCAATAAAGGATTATTTATAAATCAGGGTCATTTAGAAGAATGCATCAGAAAAGCAACTTTATTTTATTAACTCAGAGTACAGAGGCCACTCACCAGATCCACCTGAAAATTTAGTTTCTGTGCATTACGAGATTCCCCTTCTTTCCAATCCCAATTTAATAATAATTAGCACCTCTATTCAATGCTATTATAGATAGGCCAACATGGGTTTTGTTCACAGAAGAACGTTGAACACATTTCAGTGAGTTCTCTAATATGGCACAGTGTTTTTCTTGGGAAAAATATGTCTCAACACTCATTAATATAATACGTCTGTGTAGATAGACGTGCATTGTACTCATCACCTCAGGGCTCGTGACATGGTTATAAACCACAAAACTCTCGGAATTCTTGAGTGTATCCGAATTTTTTTTTTTTTACTGTAACGGAAATATCGTAGTTGTGGTTACGACTCAAAAGTGCACCATTAAAATTAATTTAAAAATAATCTAACATATTAGTGATTTATTTTTCCCGGATCGGGTGCGCGCACGTCACGTCAGATCTGTGCGTACCTTACGTTTTGCAGACACGCGCAATGATAGCCGGAAGCATCGATGGGAGGAAAATAAAAATCGATTAATACACTGTAATTCGCGATTGTAAACCTCTCACTTGCTGTCATTTTAGCGACCGTAGGCTCGAATTTATCATCCGTTTACAGTGCCACTGTGCCGTAGGGAGCGGTAGAGGGCAGACAAGCTGCTCTATTTGAGCGAAGTTGCTCGGTAGGGGTTTAGCTGACGTGTGGAGAAGTTGAGACAGCCAGAGAGCAGATAAACAAACATAAACAAGCAGGGATCAGCTGAGCGCCTATCCGAACCGAACCAGCAGCACGGAGAGATGTCAGGCAGAGCCACTTTGCTCTTTCGAGCTCAAGAATGATCCGCAGGAGACCGTGATTTACACTGATATTAGCTCCATGTCAACTGTCAACACTGGCACACAAAGAATTTCGGAAACACAACACGAGGACCAGCCATAGGCTTTAGCAGAAAATCCACTGCTCCTGTCACTGTCTCTTTGTCAAGACATAACCAAGCTAGCATGGACAACCTATGAGTTTATCCTCCAGTTTTCAGCTGTAACGAAACGAGTACATATTACAGTGCAAGGAGACAGAGGTAAACACTTTTCATTAACTTTCCTTTTTCCCCATAAAGGGCCTGCGAAGTAACCACTGACTTAAGCTAGCTTGGCAGGCCACATATCCTGTTTGTATTTTATCATTTTAATGTTGCCTTAGTTTAGCACCAGGGCTAATATCTATTGAGGTGTGTTGTTTATCTTATCCTGGCGTGTTCTAGAATTACTAAAGGGAATGCAAACAAAGCTAACATACTGTAGGTGCTTACTGCAGAGGTAGTCTTATAAAATCAATTGTCAGAAATTGTAGAATACCATGAAATGCACATTGAGTCCTGGCAATCTCATTAAAGCCTATATTTGGTGTTTCCACACTAAAATGTCCACCTACTTTTGACTGATCTACGGTGTCAGAAGTAGGTTTAACATGGCCCACCAGGCAACCCCAAGTTCCCAGAAGGCCCTGATGATGGAGCTGAAGTCCCTGCAGGAACAGCCAGTGGAGGGTTTTCGCATCACTCTGGTGGAGGAGTCTGACCTCTACAACTGGGAAGTGGCCATCTTCGGACCCCCAAACACACTGTATGAGGGGGGCTACTTTAAGGTAGGATAACAGTCAAAATCCATTCCTGGTTGAGTCAAGAATAGGGTACCATTTGGTAATGTGACACACTAACTTTCTTGGATTAAGTTTTCACATTATATGTACCTGTACATTTGTAAGACAATTGTATTTCATTGTCAAAATCTTCCTGGGTAGTGCATGGGCAATTGCTGCAACATGGGAACCATGTAGGTCTGTGTTTCTGTGTTTCAGTTTGAGCTCAAAACAAGTTTTACTAGAAATGCTGTTGCACTCTCTAAAATTATAATTCAACAATGACCTCTGCCCCCTCTACTTACTCATCCCTATCTGCTAATCTCTGCTGGTCGCAGTTTTTTTTTTTTTTGTAATCTCAAAGTGCTTTCCAGGAGCCAGTATCATTTTAAAATGTTTAGTATATCTTTTTTGTCCCTCCTTTCTCCTTGTCCAGCCCTCTCCCCCTGTACTCTATGATGGTTGTGCTTCAGAAGGTTATTTTTAGCCATGAGACCGATATAAATGGCACCTCAGCATGGAGGAAGAGTAAGAGAGAAGGACATGATGAAACTCATCTTGCCTTTTTCATGTTACATATTCAGTGAGTCTTGTGGAGAATGCAGTACAGTGAGTGTCTTCATTCAAGTTGGGGCATTGCAGATGAAGTCAGGAATGCTGAAATAATACAGCACTGTATATTGATTACATTATGCTCACCAGTGACATCTATTTTCTGCAATCCAGTAAATTCGAATTAGATTTATTTACTTATTTCAAAAGTTAGTTTGAAAGTCAACGTTACTTGAGATACTAAAGCATTAAGTATCAAATAATAACAAAAAGACTTAGTAGATTTATTTTAGCTCATCTGCATATGTTTGACAGCAACATATAACATAAAAGGCTCCAGATTATCACAAGATTAAATATGGCATTCCATTCCTTGAGCCTGTAGCACTTAGTATAAACCACTTTGACACTATGGCATATTGTGAAATGTAACCTGACTTGACCTGTTGGTCGTTTAGCAATTTTTACACAACTCTAACTCTAGACCAATTTACCTCCATTTAAAATAAACATGGTGTGGAGGAGTAAGATTGTACATATATTTATGAAATAACATTTATTCTCCTGAATCCTATGCTGCAGTGTGTTATAATGTTAAAATTATTGTTGAAGGTATTCTGAGGCATATCTGTATATTTTGAAGTATTCATGTTCACATCAAAAAATTGAATATATCATTAACCAGCCAACTACCAGTACTTAATACTTGTATGGGAGGTGATGTGTCATGATATACTGTTGCCCGTAAAGTTGGAATAATTTTCTGTTCAGACATGTTCCTCTTTGAATGCATCAGTAATTGTCTTTGACCAGGTGCAATGATTGCATATTTAGTCCTAGTTACATTTACATCAAGAATAAATCACATTGTCACAGTCAATTCATGAAAAGAGGTAAAATTATCTAATTTCAACTTTATGAGCTACAATGTATCTGAGTGGTTCAAACTCTGAGGATCCAGAGGTGTTATGACTTGTTGTGGATTAATGATAGTTGTGTCTGAGTGGGACCAATTCAGTACAAATCTACTTAAGCCAATTCTGTAATAGTGCAATAATGCGAAAAGGTCGACATGGACCCTTAAATGAATATGTAGCTGAATATTGATATTAAGGTATCCTCTGATTCATAGTGTGACTGTCATGGATTAATGTGTGCTAGATTATTCTACTGGGAAAATACATTGTTGTTACTCCACCAAGAAAGTTATGTTTTTGCCAGCGTTTATCTGTCTGTCCGTCCGTCTGACTGTTAGCAAGATAATTCAAAAAGTTATGGACAGATTTGGCTGAATTTTTCAGGAAATGTTGATACTGGCACAAGGAAAAAAATATTAAATTTTGGTGGTGATCAGTGGAGATATGGGGGGGGGCAGCACATGTGTGTGTGTTTCGTAGCAAGATAACTCAAGAAGTTATGAAATGAAAAGCAAGTCACAGCTGAAACGGCTTACCCTCTCTACAGTTCTATATATTTCATTTGCAATATTTGAAAAATATTGTCAAGAATGATATTTATTTATTTCTGTAGATATGAAAAATATTGTGTATTGGACCATATCCTGCACAGTCACATGCAGCCTAGGTCCGTCGTTGGACATCATCTCACATTTCTCTGAAGCCTTACCAGCCACAAATAAGAGCCCACAGGCTCAAAGGCCTAACACTTAACATTACATGGTATATGGTCAGCTTCCTGTGCATAAAAGTTAACCTCTTTATCTTATCCTAGGCTCACATCAAGTTTCCTGTTGACTACCCATACTCCCCACCAACCTTCCGGTTCCTCACCAAAATGTGGCACCCCAACATCTATGAGGTAAGGGGTTTCTGTGGTCATCATTAAATGAGTGCTGCACCGTTAACGTGTTTGATGTTGTTCACGACAGCTGTCAAATGGTCATTTATTTAGATTTATATAGGTACTTCCTAATGTGAAAGCTGTTTTAAAAATGGTTCTGCATCTAAACGTGTGTAGTTTATATGTAAGTGTTGGTCAATAGAGGATGGCTGAAATGATTCTAGGGCAGAAATCCCCAAACATCACTGCATAAACAAGAAATCTGTTAAATACTATAGGTATATGTCAAGAGATAACCCAAAATAAAATTATCCCAGAAAACTGTCCATGTTTTATTTAATTCAAAATATTGTGATCATTTTGACACAAAATTGGTGCAAAAAAACGTGACATAAAAAACCAATACATTTTCAATGGACTGACCAACTATTTTCATTTGAGTTCTATTACTCAGATTCATGCTAAATGTGTTCATAATATATAAAACTAAGGTATGAAAATATTACCTTTCACATTTTAATGCTCTTGTATCTGAAATAGACAAACAAAAAAACTTGGTTATGTCCGATACGTTCGTGTCCAAGACACAAGTTAAAAAATAGAAATAGAAATACCCTCTGTAATTGAAATGGCAGAGAAAACCCCCTCTAGTTTTCTTCAAACACATGCTTCCTTTACCATATGCAAAATTTAAAAAAAATCTGAAACTCCCTGATTTTTAAGGAAAAATCCAATTTATTTTATTTTAAATTTTCGTGTCTGTTTGTAATGAATGCAACAACTTATATTTTATTTCATGAAGAAACATGGCATGTGCTATCGTCTGCTTCAGGTATTTTGTTCTTTATAGTTTCTATGTGACAGGAGGTTCATTCTTTACATTCTCAAAAGAACATTTTATTTATTTATTTATTTTTTTAAACAACCTATGTCATGCTTTGTTGCCCAGTATTCTGGCCTTACACATATATAACACTCACAGTTTATATGATTATGAGTGGTGGTCTTTCCCTTCAGAACGGAGATGTATGCATCTCCATCTTGCACCCTCCTGTCGATGACCCTCAAAGCGGGGAGCTGCCATCTGAAAGGTGGAACCCTACCCAGAACGTCAGGTAATTGATAACACACAATATATTTTCCCTCTTGGAGCATGGTTTTATTCCATCATACATCAGTCACATTGTCAGAGTCACTGTATAGAGTCACAGTTATTGTCAATGTGATGGATGGGCCCAGATAGTGATTGTTTATTGAAAGGATAAAGGAATTTTAAAAAGCTTGGTGTAGAAAAGCCCATCTGAAAGTGTAAAATTATAAATAAATGAGGAATAGTCAAGATTGTTTACTCTAAAAATAAAGAATGCACAGCTGTTCTGTAAGAGCAGCAGACTACTGCAAGGAAGCTCTCAGAAATTCTTATATTTTTAGCTTCTTGGTAAAAATATGTTTCCGACACAACTAGAGGAAAAGTGCTGAGTTTATATTCGAAAACCTGAGTAGATGAGTGGAGCATGTAACTGAGTCACAAAGGAGAAGGACTTTAGATGCCATCTCTGTCTGGGTGTCAAACTGCCTGCATGCGGCTCTCGTTTCATTGTTTGTTGTTGTTGTTTTCCCTGATCAGAACCATCCTTCTTAGTGTGATCTCTCTGCTCAATGAGCCCAACACCTTCTCCCCTGCCAACGTGGATGCCTCTGTCATGTTTCGCAAATGGAGAGATAGTAAGGGCAAGGACAAGGAGTATGCAGAGATTATCAGGTAATAATAGTGTATTAGCATTTTATCCACACAAAGACTAATGCACGCCGTGTTTACAATGTACGATATCTCTACCAAGCAACCATTGCATTTTAGAAATAATTGTAAACATTTCTTTCCGCTCTCTTTTCTTGTTCTCAGGAAACAGGTGATGTCAACAGCGGCAGAAGCTGAGCGTGACGGGGTCAAGGTGCCCACCACATTGGCAGAGTACTGCGTCCAGACCAGGGTTCCTTCTCAGGACAGCAGTTCAGACCTTCTCTACGATGACCTCTATGATGATGACATGGAGGAAGAGGATGAAGACGAAGATGAGAGCGAGATGGAGTCTGTAGGTGAAGCTGGAGGTATCAGTGCTGCTGAGGATGATGGGACATCCACCAGACATTATGACAACCAGGATGACTCAGGCAACGAAGACTCGTGATGACCTGGATGCTAATTCATCATCCCTGCCAACTCCCCACCCACTTTCTTTTATGTGTTACGTTACAATTTTCAATGTGCGTGTGTGTGTGTGTGTGCGTGTGTATGTGTATATATATATATATAAAAATGGGGTCAAAAGTCTACTGCCAAAAATGTTTCATCATTTATTAAACTAAAACAAATGATTGGGAAAACAGCAGTTCTTAAATATGATTACATAATTTTTCAGCAAAAGTTTGTTGCCCTTGCATTCCCCGAAAGTCTGACTTTGGTGTTTCCACCATTTGCCTTAATTGCAGCTTGCACTCTGTCTGGCATCAAATGTTTTGCAGAGTTTAAGAACTGAATTTTTTCCAATGTATTTGAGAACACATCCAAGAGTGATTATGATGTTTAATTATATTCTACTGATGCAAACAAATACCACTGAGGAGGCGTCTTAGCCTGGCTCTTCTTCAACAATACCTGGAAAAAAAGGGAGTGATGGCACTCCTCTGCAGAGACGTACTTCTGTGAGATCAGAGTGATGTGAATCCTAGAAAAAAAACAGCCCCCTCTATTGATGTTTAAACAGCACCTTGAATCTTGTGTTTGGCTTTCTATTATTTTCTTTTGCTTCTCTGAAAGCATTTTATGAATCCTTAGACACTTTTATTCATCTGGAAGAAAATGTCCTTAGTCTATGGTGAAAATTAAGAAAAATGTAACCTGTTTCCAATGCACAGCAAAAATGTCAGTCTGGTGGCTGCCTTAATTGGAAATGAGTCAGAAATTGTCTTTTGTAGCACATCACAGATGGGTTAGAAGGCTTTTTCAGAGATTGAAGGTGAATTATGTCTGAAAAATCAAAGGTTCTGTGACTCAAATATTTTTAGCTTTGAAATGTCAGTTACTTTTAATCTGTGCTCAACTGTTGCACATATTCTCTACTGAGAGATGTTTCTGTAGTTTATCTCCTGTGGTAGGACTTTTATTTGTTGCAGTACCCTGTTATCTTGGATGTAGTCACAGGTATTTGTCAGACATTTTGGCTTTGTACGCTTGTTTTCAGGCACTGCCATCTGTTCAGCTCTTTCACCTGTAAGTGATAAAAACAAGTCCTTATAGTTTGTTTTTCAGCCCTCAAGAAAACAATGTGTTCTCAAACTGGGTTAAAAACTATGGACAGAAAAGCCTTTTTTTCAACTTTCACCGGTAGTTCCAGTAACATTTAGTTGAGAAAATGATTTTAGTAGTGTCGTTTGTTTATGTAATTTAGGTAATTAGTGTTTGTGTAATACCATTAATTCAGTGACTACAGGTAATTCCCAAGTATAAAAAGATTGTATTAGTTTGTTACTAAAAGATCCTTTACATAAACTAACAGTCTTAGTTTTTGATAAATGATGAAAACAGCTGTCTTTGTGGTGGTCTCTTGAACCCCTCTGTAGCTGGTCAGCTTTTTTATTTGGCCAGTCTATGTCAGATTGTATGGGTTTGAGCTGACTGACTCTTTCCACCGTGTCTTTCTTTGTTGCTGTTTGTTTGTTTGCTTGGGTGATTGAGATTCTGTCCTCCTTGACTCGTCTCCTGTTTTTCTGGGGTGGCCTCGACAGTCGGGCAGAGGGACACGTCGCAGTTTTGGCTCATTAACCCGTCAGTGAGCTATTTAGCTTGCCCTCTCACTGTCCATCAGCGTGTCCTGTGGCAGAATATCTCTGTCCCTTGCACGCCTGTCCATTCAACTGTGATGCAATCAGTTTTAACGCAGGCTCTGACTCACCCTGACTCCTCCCCTATTAGCCCCACCTTCAGTAGTGTCAATCAAAACTGCTCCACACATGACCCCTCAAAGCAAAGTCATTTGGTCTGAGGTGAACGATAAGAAGACCATTTATCGCAGCGCCTCTTGATGCCTCTCTCTGCCTCTTAAACCTCAGGGCCTCAATAGACTTGTAACTGAGAGAGGAAAAAAAGAAACAATTAAAACGTGAAACTTGCCACACAAACTGCTCCTCACCGTCACTGTCTTTAGTTCGTGCACCACTGGTCGTCGCTTGAGGGCAGACAGTGAACTGAAATGTCCACAATCACACCGGCAGCGTGATAACATGTGACTGTGTTTCCTCTCCTTCTCAGTAGGCTAGAATTAGATGACCAACAAAAGTCAAAATGCACCTCTTGGAATTTTTTCCTTGACAGTGTTCACATTATGTTGTGATAATTGTGCAAACACAAGGTTTTGCACCATGACTCCCAACTTAAAGGCATTTTAATGAAAACTGGACATTGCAATGTGTTACACCACATCAGGAGTGTGTTTATGGACAGAGACAAAAATCAATGTGCAGCTTAGCTCCACATTGGCAAATGAATGAATATGACCCTGATTGCCTGTTACCCAAGTGTGTATGTGTACTTTTGAGAGTTTTTACATTAACTAATCATCCATTGGCTACAGTGTCAGGGTTTTCTTGTTCCTGTTTCTGTGCAGACCTCTGTCACATTTGCCCAAATTACCTTTTGGACCTGGAGAAAGCATATAGCGTGTTTTCACCGTGCTTTAGCACTCTGCTGGGAGGCCCAAGCTCACTATGGATTTAACTGGTTTAAAAAGAAAAAAATACACACACCTTTGAACATGTGACTCAACAGTATAGTATGATTAGTGTTACTTGTACGGCATCAAGAAAACTCCATGTTCAAGCTGTGTGTTGTTGTTTAGGGTATGAACCTGTTTCCCTGATCAACACAATGCAGTGCTGGATAAACCTTTGGATGGATTAAATGCCAAGGAAACCAAGTACAGCCCAACAGCAATTTGTTTTAAAGACAATGCAGCGATGGATGCATGTTGAGGATTTTCATGTGATTTTAATGTGAAGCCAAAGGTGTGAAACTTTT
>JAPTYR010000025.1:34229307-34240602 GCA_029814505.1 Siphamia roseigaster | reverse complement strand
GTTTTTTCTGATGAAACATCCAGTTTGACCTTTGACAGAACAGAGCATGTGCAGAAGGGACCATGTGGGTTTGGAGAAGGGAACAATACTTGGCAGATTTCAGTGACTTAAGAATGATTTTTAAAGTGACACATCACAAGTGCATAGAGTGTCCAAAACCTTTTTTCCCACCACTGTAGTTTCAGGAGCTTCCCACCTGATTTTTTTTTTTTTTTTGCATTTTTTTCCTTGTCAATTAAAATTAATTGGACCAATTCAAGCCAAAGTGAACATCAGTGTCAAAAATTAAAGTTTCATCTCTCATTTCCCAAAAAGGCTCTTTTTAAAAAATAATTTTTTTTAGCTTGCCAACTGTATTTTTGGAACTATTCACAAAATTTCACTATAACGTGCAGAAAAAAAAGATATAATCAATATAAAATAAAACCTAAAAATGATTAAAATATGTAAATGCACTTTTAACGTAGATTTTTTTTTTTGCTTGTATCAATTATATTTTAATCTCTTGAACTAATTATTCAACAGTACAATATAGTAAGGTTATATATAATAGATTTATTAGGCATATATGCTCTGCTATTAGCTGTATATGTCACTTCATTTGTAATAAGTATGTTAAATAAAAGTTTGAGCATATTTGTAGTATTTTAGTTCCATTATTTTTATTCTGCTACTGAACAAAGCTATAAACTGCTGTGTCATAACTTGTTCATAAAAATGTATCATTTAAACATTCGTATCCAATATTGATCATAATTGGAGTTCAACATCATAACTAAACACTATGTTTAATTTAGGATCATTTTTATGAGAACAGCATGTTTGTACATTTGAGTAGAGGGAATATTTTTTGCTTTTTGAGTCCCCGTGACATGCATCAGTAATTTAAGTATTCTTTCCCACAAAATTTTATTTCTGTCAATTATTGCATGTGTCATGTGAAAGTAGTTACCGAGTCTTATTCATACATGTATTAAACATGGAGATAAGTTGAGTTTTCAACACAGAGCCTATTGAACAGGAAATGTGTCACTGCTTATCTGGCCCAGAACTGTGCTTTGTTGGTTTTTTTTAATGATCAAATGAGCAGACATTTTTTTCTTCTCACATTTTTCCCCTCATGCAGGTGCTGAAATCTCGCTCAATTGTGCCAGGTAGTGATGTAAAATCACAAATGCCCATTTATTCTGAACTCCCCCTCTTCAGATCCATTTATTCTATTTAATTACTCTGCAGAATTTATTTTTGTTATAATCCATAAATATTATTGCCTGTACTTTATGCCTAATATTACAATAAATCAATCATTGAGGAATATGACATGCTTTTATCATCAAGTATATAAACCATATTTAACTTTTATTCTTATCGATCCTCTTGAAAAAGAAAGTAAAGGTCTCAGGAAAGTCACTGCTTATCAATTAATGAATTGATTAATAATTTCCATCCCTAGTGCACGCCTTAAGACGCAAAAACTGAACTGTTTTCTAAAAGTTAAAGTCACTAATTAGTGTGACCCCATGACACGAAGCAGAAATATCTAACATGTCTTAATTGAAACCTGGTATAAAACATCAGAAAACTGCAACAAATCTTATATTGTCTGAACAAAAGGGTTAAAGTCATGTTAAGGCAAAAGGAGGTCACACTAAATACTACTACTTTGGTTCATAGAAGCTCTTTTTCCCCTGAGACATTTGTTTTTCTTGCTGTACATACTTCATAAATATATCCAGATTGTATCTTAATATACACAAATGTATAGGTGTGGTCAATAGAACGTCAATAAACCAACAAACCTAATGTTGTCCTGATTTTTGCACAGTACTCTACATTATTTGGCAACCTTTTGCACCACTGTTGCAACCATATACTACTAATAAAAATAGAAAAACTAGAACAGATAATAAACATATATAGCCATGAGATATAAAAATCATTTAGTCTGTTAGTTTTGATGTTCTTTACATTGATTCTAAATCAATTTTTGCGCTGAGGCTGAGTCTTACTTTGGCAGGAAAACCAAGCAAAATGCAATACCAAGTTAAAAAGTCAAGTTAGCAATGTTTGATTTGATCCTCATTTTTAAGGACCAAACATTTTCTACATCTGTTAAAAACTAATCTTTATGCCGAACTGGCAAACAGCTGTAGTTATAAAATACATACTAAAATATATTCTGTAACTACTGTGCTGGCATCTGTGGGATTTACAACCATCAGATAAGCAGATGCACTTTTATGATGGTGCCTTTAAGAAACTGACACCAGTCATGTATCAGAAAACTGAAGGAAGACAGGAAACGGAAAGGCACACACACACACAATATGGACAAAAATACAGACACATCACAGCCACATTTGTGGAGGTCCTATCCTATTTCCATTGTTTTGATGTAACATGATAAAAATGTTCATGTTTGTCGTCATCCATAATAATCAGAATACAGTATAAAGGTAGAACATTAAAAACTCATAAAATAATAAAAACATTTCGGAAAATAATTAAACTTAGAAGTATCTTATAAATGGAAATGACAATGTAAATAAAGTTACCCTAATGACAATGATAGAACATCTGTTATGGTGAAACCCAGCCCCCTGCTAGAAATGAAACGTCTGAAGTCACTGTGTCCAAATGCTTTTGTCCATATAGTGTATATGTTAGATAGGCCACACAAAAGCAGGCAGAATATCTGTCAGGGAAAATAAAGATTAAAAGCCAACACTGCCATAGCGGTTATAGATTTATTGTCAGAATCAAGCATAAATATATGACTCACTTAAGCTCAATGGACGGTTATTAAGGGCACAAGTAAAACCAAAGGCCAGGGAGAGGAGAAGTTGATCTCCATTTGCTTGTTGTTGTAAACAAAGTCATATTAGATATTTCAACCTCGTTGGCTGTGTACGTGGACACGATCCAAGAAGTGATTGCTGTATGTGTATAGGCGAGTACGTGCCAAGCTCAGTAAATCCTGCTGTAATTGTTTCATCTGCAAAGCGTTCTATGGTTGCGTTTGCCAGTAGACGATGGTTATGATTTGTGTTCCAGACGAGGAGCGGGAGCAAGTGGAGAGGCTGCGATGGCCATCCAGAGGATACCTACAAGAGCTCAACGAGTACCAGCAGCGTCGACGGAAACTGCGCAAATCCCGCTGTATAGTCATGTGACTCCCCACCTGCCAAGGCCGCAGCTCTGTGTGAAATGGGGGAGAGCAGAGAAGAGAACGCAGGGAGAAAATGAAGAATAACCAGTCATCTATGAATGGACACTGAAGGAGGTTTTTGCGTTGTTGTTTTTTTTTCCCCCTTTCTTTACAGTTTGCCCTGTTGGTTGTTGGAAGTGGAAAATGACTTAAGACTCCTTAACCAACAGGACTGCATCATGGTGATACAAAGCACTGACACACCTCTGTTCTCCCTGGAGGAATGACTGTGTGTTTTCTGCATAATGACTACTCCATCATGGGAAATATGAAGTGACTGCATCCTTTAACCCCAATATGAATAGAAAAGGACTACTTACCCTCTGGCAGCAGGCTCTGTGACAGATTATATTTCTACTGGCACGAGCAAAACTGTGAATTCTAAAAACGAACGGTGATGCAAAATGGCTCCATTTGGAGTTTGGGATATATCAGTAATGACACATCTGCTGGAATCCAATCGAGTCCGTTTTCAACTCACGGGTAATGCGACTTCAGGTTGATTAACTAGGTGGGAAACTCAAGTGTTTCCTGGGGATGTACCTCAGCATCTGTGTTCAATTAAACTGTGGTCCATGATGCACCGGTGTCCTGTTGGATGTCAACCACATCATTGCGTACACCCAAAGCATACTAATTTTTCGAGCTGAAGTAACTCCAGCCTCTGATTTCTCTACGGTTCGAACGCTGTGACCTTCATTAACCTCCAAGAACAGAGTCGAAGCTCAGACGCCCATTTTCATCTCTAATCTCACAGAACCTCAGCTAACACCAGGACCAACTTGTTTACAATTCTTTTACACACTCTTAGTAGATTCTTGCAGATCTATTATTGCAAGTTTATCAGAGAGAGGTGATTTTATTACCACATGAGATGAATTATAGTTTGGTTGCAAATTGTCATTGGTGCACTTTCATCGAGAAAAGACTCCAAATTAAATCCTTACACTATAGATATCCTGTATCAAAGTCCTGTTTATACGACAAAGAAAATAAACATAATGAATCATTTTGCAGCCTGCGAGCAGGACATTAACAACATTTCTTTTACAGGTTGGTTAGAAAATAATGTTGATACTATTCCTTATCTACTTGCAATAATAAACAACAGTGTATTATCTGTCACACAAATATAAAAAAAGCCTTTTGTAGCATTTATGTGAACAGAAAGGGAGAGACTGCGGAAAAAACATCATATCATAAAAAATGCTGGTACAATGGAAACCACAATGCCTCTGGCTGGATATATTCTAATTTATTAAATTTTTTTTTTTTTTTTTTTTTACATGTTTTTAATCATAATGAGATTATGATTCATTGATGCTGCAATTATTTTTGTATCAATACTGTGTGTGGACATTTCTATTTTTTTCTGACTGTAAGACTCCATTTTAGTCTGACTGGTATCTACTTAAAATGCTATTATTAATCTTCAATGACTAACTTTGAAGAAAATTGTTTGTTGGTGATGAATTAGATATTGATTGGATACGTGTTGGTCAACAGTATTGATATTCCGTACGCTTACACAGCTTTACTGCAGCAGTACAAGCAAGAACCCCCCTGTCAGATGTTAACACAGGCAGTAGATTTGAGCTGAAATACTGATGCAATAATGTAATAAGACGACAGTGTTACATTAAAAGTGTGCGTTTCATAAGGAATCCGCAATTTTTTTGTTGACATTAACGTCCCAGGCCACCGTCTGAGCTTGTGTGAGCTTTGAGGGGCTTTCAGACAGTGCGTTATTATCTGAAAATAAGACTGCAAATGAAATCAGTAAATAGCAGCTGACATGTTGGACGGTGAAACACAGAATCACGGTGCTGCATCCACACCCAGTATGTGACTCCACTGGTCCAGTGCTGTACACACTGTACATAACATGACGTCTGACTTTAAATAAAGACATGTTTTAGTATGAATAAGCCATAGAGTGGGTATATGACTGAAATATTATGTTGATGATGATTTTTATCTATTTGTTTGGTTGTTTAACAGTCTATTGTATAAAAATGTAAAACATCGTCTATAGATTAAACAAAAACAGTTTCACAGGGAGCTACTGGAATTAGACAAACCAGAGGTGCTACTAAAGAGGGTATGAACAGTAAGAAAATTCAATTCAGGCACTCACTTGTTTGGAAAAATCTGAAATTGTAAAAAGCCTTCATTTCTTTTTTTTTTGTAATTATCTCTTGGCTATTTTTTCAGTCAGCATGATCTGAGCATTTTACATCATGTATATAACTTATAAACAAAAACATAATCATAAAGGGGAGCACTGATAGAAATAGTAAAAATATGCACAGTATCCCAAAATAGAATTAAAGGGAAATAAGTATCATTCCATTCTTTCCTTCCAGAAACTATTTTCCCCTGTATAAGAGTAACATTTTTAACACAGAACATTTTAAGTATGTAGCATGTACCAAGGATTTACATGGGTCTATATGCACGTTACTCTTATCCAATAAAATCCGCTCTTAATGCCGTTACAAAATCAACCCAGTTTTTCCAATATTTGGTGAATTTGTCTGAATTCGGTCTGACAGAGAAAGTCAAATTCTCCATTCTATAGTTGTCAGCTATAACCTCTACCCACTCCTCCATTATCTGTGCATCCTTTTTAGCCACTTCCTGGTGATAAAAATCTTTATCCACCCTGAAGAAGACACATGCTGACACGTGTTGGTATGTTTCTAACTCCAGCCCCAAATAATTAACCGACAGGCCCTCATGAAATAAAGGCTTTTCACAATTTCAAATTTTTCCAATCAACTGAGTGCCTGTGTTTTTGTCTTTTCTATTGTCTCCAGATTATTACATTTTGATCATTCCAGATCAAGGGTCAAAATCAAGAAAAGTTCCTAATATTAATATTTACTAATAGATAGAAAGATACCTACCTACCTACTGGATTTGATCCCAATTTCCTAACAATTTTATATTCAGAGTTTTTTCAAATTTAACCTGAGCTGTGAAGAAAAAAAATTGGTCATAGCTGCTTCATTGGATCAGAAAACACAAAATGTTAATGTGCAAATGGAATCAGGTTCTCAAGAACAGAGGTGGAAAGCATGAAAAAAAAAAACAAGGGAAAAAAGGATTGTTGCAAAAAATCTGTTATAAATGTTCAGGAAGTATGTAAAGCACAAATACAACAGACAGAAACAAGTCTGAGGCACTCGAATTCAAAAATACAAGTAGGTATTATAAGAGGTCTCTGCTTATTCTTTGAGCATTTTCATATCACATTATCTTCAGGTAATAATGGAGCCCTGAGGAAGACTATGTAGTTAAAAGGTCTACATGGATGATAAATATATTATATTTTCATTGACTGCCAGGCTGTTGTATTTTGGCAGTACTTACATACTGAACTTCTTGTTTTTTTGCAACAGTCCTTTTGGATATTTTGTTTTTTAAATATCTATCATGGTCTTATTTAGATTAAGGTCAATTTATTAGGCGATTTTTTTTTTGTTTGTTTGTTAGAGGAATTGCACAGATTACAGCTCATGAAATGCATATTATTTCCATTTCAAACATACAAACTTAAATTATTACAATTGTCACTATATAACTGCATACCCTGAATATGCAATTTAATTAATAGTACAGTTCTTACAGGTCTGTCTGTGGGGAATTTAGTTGACTTGGCAGACGTTTCCATTCCGTATGCTCTGATTAATCTTATTTTCTTCCATTTGAACATCCAACTAGTTTTTCCTTTTGTAATCTACATCTTTTTTTTTTTTTTAAATCAGAATCTGACACAATGGAGCTGAATTTAATCTCATCTTTACCATCAATCAGCTTCCAGTTCATTCTTCCACACACAGACACAGTCTTTTTGGTGTAAGTCTCGTACAGGAGAGATCAACAATGTTTGTGTGTCCTTACCTGGTGGACGGCGTCAGCTTATTGCAGAGCGCCGATAGACTGCAACATGCCCTCGAGTTTACCACTCTTATGCAGCGCTTCGACGTCACTGCCACCTCCAACACACTCCTCCCCAATGAACACTCGAGGGACCTACAACACATTCAGTATGAGAGAAACACCAGTGAGTATAGTAACAGTCAGAGATAAGAGTGGGAAATGTCCTTCAGAATCAGCTACACAGAAAGATGTAGTTTTAATCTAATTTCTGAATCATATCAACATGAATAAGTGGAAACTCTTTGAAATATCAATATGAATTGGTCAGAAAACATCATCTGATCTGCATCCAAGTCAAGTGTAGATGGTGCTTAACCAAACAACAGGTCTGATCAGCATCATGAATAATAATAATAAAACATTTTATTTATAGGTTCCTTTCTTAGCACTCAAGGATACGTACAGGAAACAGAAAAGTAAAAAAAACAAGCAATAAAACGGTAAAAAGCAAAAAGCAGATAAGAAATTGTGCTTGGTTATAGCTGTCCAAGGAGCTTCATCTTATATTCACTTACTTCCTCAACAAGCAGTGTATAATGGTTGGAGTTATTTTTTATTCTATGTGGTATGAAGAACATTGTTTTTGTCAGCCGTTGTGACTGATATATGGAGGAGATGACATTTTATTACCAATGCATGCAGGTGTTCATATACTCTTTCCATCGTATTTTACATGAATTAAGTAAATCAACCCTGTTTATTTACAGACATTTCATTTGATATGTAAGGGACATCAAATGTCTGCAAATTAACAAAAGAATGCACTTAAAATAAAAGCAAAAGACTAAACTCCTCAAGAACGAATAATGTGGAAATGGGGGAAAATAATATCGTGAAAACAGTCTAGAAACAAACAATATTCCAGGGGAAAAATAACTTATTGGATTATTTGTTATTTCAAAAAGAAAATTTCTAAATCACTTTACTTATATAGATTTATGAATCTATTTTTACAGACAAACAATTGTCAAAGTATGCCATCAAAAACATTTTTTGCTGACATCATTAACATTCAAACATTAAACAACACATTTCAAATCCTTAGTGTCACTTATATTAAACAATGAGTAGCTGCGTGTCGTATTACTGCTTGCTTAACTCTGTTTTGTGAGATATTGAGGAAATTTGATAAAAGTCAACAATAAAAGTCATGAGTTTTAACTTCGTGCAGATCAAAGCTAAACGCTAATGCGGCTAATATAGTTAGCTTAGCGCTAGTCACCTGTTACGCACTTCCGGTTTTTTATGGAAATGCTATTTTAAAACCCGTTCTTCCAACTACTTTAACGGGTTTCTACAATATTTGTATGTGGCTTTTTTGCCTTTTTATTAAAGTGAGAAGTCTTCGTTTCTCACCGTACGGGCCCCGGTGAGTTCCAGGAAGTAGTCTTGCATCGAATCCATGTCGCTGCGTCCACTTATGTCAATACATTCTAAATGTCCAGGCTTTAACATATACTTGGACAAAACATCTTTAGCCGTAACACAATACGGACACCTGGGTTTAATAAACAGAACCACTTTGTCTCCTTTAATTTTGGTTTGCACAAATTCTTGCGCCATTTTTTTTTTTCAGAGATGATGCAGAGGCAGATACAGATGCAACGAGGATATTACGTCCGGATGTGGGGTTACGTGCTTACGTCACAACAGTGATGCGCGTCCTCGTTGCTGCCAGGCAGGACTTATCAGTGGTGATTTTATTTGTCTTTCTTTATTGTATGATTTGTTTTTCACAATAAAAAAAATTAAAAAAAAAAATTCTACACCTGAAAAAAAAAAACTTAACAGTGGTGACTCCTGGACTGCACCTTCTGTAATATCCACCCGGAGGACAATGACCATATGTTTTGGTCCTGCAATTACACTTCTGACTTCTGGAGATCTGTTTGCGATAATATCTTCAAGGACATTCTTTCTGATTTCTCATTTTCTTCGCTATCCTTTAGTAATGTCCTGTTTGGTTTCACATCTTATCCCCACTCAAAATCCACCCACTTTTATATTGTTAATCTGATTATTCTCCTTGCAAAATTTCACATTCATAAAGCAAAATTCAGTAACCACAAACCATCTTTTATTGCCTTTTTAAATGAAATCAAACAGTACATTAGAAATATTGAATACTCTAACAATCCCAAAGCGTTGAAAACTATGAATCTCTGTATACATTTTAATATGTTTATGTCAGCATACTTTCACATCTGCATATAGTACCCCTGGCATTGTTTGTACCATTGTTTATGTATATATGAATTTAAAAAAAAAAATGAGAAGCTTGATTTGTGCTGTTGTAGTTTTTCAGTTGTTCATTCTTTTGTAAGGTCATCCTGGGGTCACTCACTCCCTCACTTCCTCTAAATGTGTGACCCTTAGCTGTAACCCTAATTCTCCTTCCTCCTTCTCCTTACTTCTTAATCCTTCATCCTTGTTACTTAATTCGTGTTTTAATTTTGACGGACCTTGTTTTTTTTTTTACCATTTTGAGTGAATTTATACAGTACAGGTCAAAATGACCAACAACATATTCAATGTAAATAATTGTCAATATTACACACATGCACTAGTAGTAACATCAGTGGTAGTATTTGCAGTAGTATTACTAACAGTACCAATAGTAGTGTTATTACTAGCAGTAGCATTAGTAGAAGTAATTGTAAACGTATTAACAGTATTAGTAGTAATAGTACCAATAGTATCAAAGGTAGAAGTACTATCAGTAATAGTTTTTTATTTTTGTAGTAGTTGGAGTAGTAGGATTCTTGTCTACAGCTGTTTAATACATGCAGGTGCCATTTCCATGACGACTAGCAGTAGAGAAAGATCAAAGGGAAGACCGAAAGACACAATACGTTTACACACATCTAAGTCAAGCTATTGGCAGTAATCGAGCTAAGGACTTAACTGGAGTTTCTGAAAAATCTCAATTTACATGCGCAGCAAGAGAATTGATTCATTCTTCCACTCCCAGACACTAGTCCTTTAGCGTTAGCATTCTTCTGGTTAGCATCATAGAATAATAACAATCAGGAAACAAACACGACAGATTTGAAGCAGAAATAGTAAAAGGAGCACAATAACACCCAGAGTAGATATGGACGACAACGATACAGTAGCTCAGTATCCAGCTAAGGTTGGGTGGCGTTTACACGTACAGAGAAGCTCGATTAGAACCACATTATCTGACTTGGTTAGTCCTCCTGCTCACAGTTCGATTCCATTAAACTAAGGTGTATATATGGCTTTGGAAACTTCAATATTAGTTGGACTTAAGGCAATAATTTGAATTTCTTTAAGTGCATGAAGGCGTACTGAGTGACTCAGGTAAAAATGGGCGTTAACATACCGCTGAACTCCTGCAAATTTTGGGAAAAGCATAAATTGGTGAAAAGTACGTTAATGGTTAGAAGGTAGTAGGATATCAAGGAAAGTAGATGCACTTTATATGCCTGCACTGTGAAAAAAAGAGTCAGATTTCAGGTCATCCAATTTGGATTTAACAAGTTCTTTATTGAGAACAGTAAATCATATCTTCATGAGATCATATTCCTGTAGGGGACAAAAATGACTGCGTGTTTTAGTTTAAATGAAGTCTGTGGGTAAATGTATGATGAAGCAGTCGCACTAGCAAAAAATGCAACTTTTTTTTTGTTTTTCCCCATTAAGAATGAATGGAGGTTTTCTTCGCATTCCTGTGCAAAATCCATACGATATACGTAGCAGCATTATGAGCCCATACCTCTCATCTCTGGGCCAAACCGAACATTTTTTCCTGTTTGCTGCCTAATGTTTCGATGTATTGTTTGGGAGTTAAAGCCACGTAAATGTGACCCAATTTATTTCAGATGGACATTTTTGACTGAATTTTCACTTTTTAAGAAATCCGTGCATCAGAATGTCAATTTCAACAGATCGCACACCACTCCTGTGTAGGATGCACATTTTAGTGTTGAAATCTTTTGTCTATTTCCAACAGTGTGGAAAGTTCTTTTGAATATGATGAACAATAGTCCTGTGTGCCTTACATGACATACAAGGACACAGGGAATTCAAATATTCTGCTGTGTTAAACTAAGATCAGACCAAATGACCTTAAAAGGAGGGTTAGGGGTTAGGGTTCGGGTGAGGGGTTAGGGTTAGGG